>BGPR01041028.1:0-13758 GCA_013235015.1 Araneus ventricosus | reverse complement strand
AAAACATTTGCATTTAAAACTGCTTTCGAAAATTGATGTATTGCCTGCAGTTTTACAAAATTTAATTCACGTTTTTGCAACTTGATTTATATTCTTTGGGATGAAAAAAGCAAAAAAATGAGATAGATATTTGTGTTCGGAAAATCTACTATACTGTGAACATTCTTAAAAGTGATAGAATCTTTTATAACATTTAAATATATTTTAAGTTTATAAGAAAGTGTTAGTGAATTTTCCTATAAATATAAATGGAAATTCAAAAGCAGTTACAGTTGATTCAAAATACTCTCATTCACTTTAAATTTTGAACATATTCTTATTAGAAACTCATGATGCACATTAAAAGATAATATTCGCCATATTTTTTTTTATTTGAATGCTATTGAGTTTTATTTTAAAGGCCTGATTTGTAAATCCCCTTTGTATAATTTTATTATTATTATTTTTTAAATTTTAATAATATACTTCTTCAAAGTATAGATTCAGTTTCTTTGGAAACTAACGTTATGCTTGGTATTTATTCAGCATTCCCTTAGTTTTTTAAAGAAATATAATTCAGGGGAAAATATATTTATATACATTCTTTTTTTAAATTCACAAAGATTCTAGGTAATAGGGAGGACAATACACAAGCATTAGGGAAAATTCATTTCTATTTAATTTCTTGTTATCATGCAAAGTGGAAAAAGTGTAAAAAATAATAAATCTTTTTTAAATGTTAAAGCTTTAAATATCTGATGATAATCTTACATAGACATAATACATCTCATCAAGACATAATAAAGGGAGTATAAGATTTTATCTCTTGCTTATATATATTTAATTCTCTTAATGAAAAAGATGTCTATTGTATAATGCTTACCATTATTATTTGAGTTTTATTGTGAAACTGACAGATTAATATCTTATAAATCTATTCCTATTGTCTCAAATAAAATTTAGAAAACAACTCATCATAATTTTTTTACTGCAGAACTTTGGTTAAAATATAAGTTTTGTTTTCACGATTAATGAATTTAACTTTTGCAATATTATATTTTTCACAATATATAATTATAATTGCTTTAATAAATATAATATTTTTCACAATACATAATTTGTATACAGAGTTTGTTCGTGAACAACATCATGTTTTCCTTTTCGTAATATTTAAAAAAAATATGATGGTATTTTGATATAGAGTGTGTATGGCACGTATGGTTTCCACCTGATTGGGGTTAAATTTTAAAAAAGTATGCATGGAAGAGATCTTTTCGTTTACGCTACGTTTCAGCATCTGAAAAACAATGTTTACATTTAAAAATATTCTATTATTATATTTTGTCACTCCATTAATATAATTTACATGAGTCTTTGCCTCCAAAATTTCTTTAAAGTTGATATTAACATTTGTTAAATTCATATTAAAATGTTTCTAATTCATGCTGGCTTCAATTACAAAAAAATCTGACCATTAGTCGTTAGGATTAGGAATATTTTAATATTATTAATTATTTAGAGATATTTTTCGATTATTAATTAATTAGGAATATTTTTCAAATTAAAAATATTTCAGATATTAAAGGTATGAAACAAAATCTGAACACCAAATGCTGGGCCAAACCAACACCAAATGGGCTCATATAGCCCTGATCCTCTATTTGAAGACCACATTCCAAATTGTATTTATCTAAGTGGTTGCGTTTCGGAGTTATCGTTTTCAGAAACATGCGATTATACAGACCGACAGACAGTCAACGCATTGTCGTATTTGGTCCAGACTTGAATACCCACCTACATTCTTGACGACAAAACTGTATACCAAATCTTACCTACTATTTAGTTTTAGTTACCGTTGCTATTTAAGTTTTTGAGTTATCGTGTTCATATGAACAAGGACAGACACACTTCCCGCAGACGGATTTCGTCCAAAAACTTATTGAAATCTACCAATTTTGTGTTAAGCCCATACAACAAATTTCGCCTTTCTAGCTTTAACCTTATCGTCTTTACAAATACAGAAATCATTCAAAAATTGTGTTTTTCGGATTCGGAGAGGTGTAAAACGTGGAGATTTATCAAAAATTTGATTTCGAATTTACGATCGATGATTACAATGCTTTCCCTTTGTATACTTCCGTAAAAGAGAAAGCAAAAACAATCGAAATTTTTTAAATCAATGTTACGAAAATGGACCTAGGCACTAAGTGCAAAATTATTGAATATTTTTCTACAGACAGTGTTTTGCAAACCTGGTTAAATCCAAAGAAAAAGGAGGAGGATCTAACACTTATACGAAATTAGTCAGGTGCCCTTTTACAATTTATAGATATTTTGGACGTTTTCCGTGTGCCATTCAAAAACAATTTTGGGCCTTTTCATACCAAATATAAAGGAAATGTTATACGCATAAAAATGACACTTTATTCCTTTTGAAAAATAAAAAATTAAATTATATATCTAATTCAAATATATCATACAACTTGGAAAATAAATCTTTTGTTTACAGTTTTATTATTATCCATTAAAGTTCACAATGAAAATAAAAATGTGTAGATAAATCTGAATTTTATTAAAAAAACCATACTTTACAAATTACAGCACACGCATACACATATAAGATATTGTGATAAAACACAATATCTGGCAGGTGACGGCAATATTTTGAAATAATTGAAAGCCCGAGACTACTATTATTATTATAAGAACTGTCTTCCAAGTTTTTATTAGTGGATCTGAATGTATCAAAGGTTTGTAACATATATTAGTGGATTTATTGTCTCAGAGCATTAATTTAAATTTAAGTTGCAGTTGACATTACATTTACCGAAAGCAATTCAATTTAGCTGCATAGATTTCATCATTTATAGAAGAATGCTTAATAGCACATCAGAAAAAATATTATATTTCAAGGAACTAATACACAAATACAGTACTTCTGAAGTTCGTTTTAATACATTCTGATAAATATTTTTGTCTTCTTTTTTATCGGCAATAAATAAACATTTGCATCAATTATTGAAATAAACGTAAGCCAGTTAAGCTGCAGATATTATGAGATTCTTAATAAGATTATTAAAAAAGTCTGATAATATCACACACCCAAACATTAAATTAGTCGATATTGTTCTTTACGTTTCCATCTAAACTGTATTTTCTCCTGCCTTTAACAAAAAGAAAATATTTTAAAATGTAGAACATAAAATTTTCTTCCACTTTCTTTAACATTTATTTCCATACACGTTACTTTTCTAGTTCAGAGTGCGCTAAAAATAAATTTCCGAGTAATAATTATTTAATAAAATAATAATTATTTTTCGGATTGTTTTTTATTTTAATTTTTATGAATTTAAAAGATAATCTTTTAAGTAGTGTTATAAAGAAATTACAAAACTGTTCAAGTTTTTTAAAAATTACACTTAAATCTGAAAATTAATTTTTTAATAAAAATCAAATCTATATAATGAAATAATCATAACAAAACTGAAATTTTAAATTTAATCTGAAAGATAAAACAAAAAATAATGTATAATTTTCATATACCTTAAAATTTACGCTACTTTTAGACAAAAATTTAATTGTACTCTTTTTTAATAAAGGAAAAAATAGTAGATAGAGAGATTATTAATCTGAAACAAGAATACATTAATATCATATAACTAGTTGAATCTGGGGTAACATGCGTTGATTCGAGAATACTGTTCAACTACATATTAATAGCAGATTTTCTTAGCAGGCCCCAGGCCTCTCAATTTTTTTTAAGCCTGAAAGCGGTATTGGAACAAAATCTATTTTATTTAAGCCACAAAATCTGTTTTACATAACAATTCGAAATGGATCTTTAAAAAATTGAGGCATTGAAAAACAATCTTATATCACATAAATTGTGTTAAAAGAACAGCTCTTGAAACATAATACAATTTCAAATCAAGTTGACATTAAACCGAATTTATCCGGAATACGATTCAAAATTTCGACACACGCAATGCGAAAAAAATCCTACACCGCAATTCTTCCTGAAATATATCCTGAATGCAAATAGCATTAAAATTCCCCAAACCACAGGGAGTGTAGGGTCTTGGATCCTGTGACATCCCTAATTAGCAGTAAGTACATCGTTATCAGTCTTCATTGTGGTGTCTGTTGCCCTCCCCAGATAATCAATCAAGATGTCAATCTAAGAAAGGGGGAAGAAATTCAGAAAAATACGCCTCTAACCCTTTAGAGATAGTTCACAATGAACGTAAAATTCAGTGCAGACCGATTAATGCGTGTTTCCGACCACAGGTTGAAATGTTTGTTTTACGCTTGGAGTCCAAGGAAAACGTAGAAATACGAGTGAAACACTCAGAGGGTTAATTACAGGAACATTTAAATAACTAACAATTTAAAATACTTACGCTTGTACTTATATAATACTCTGACGTGATCCACACATATTTTAACTCTGCCTTCGAAGATTTTTAAATTGACAAGCAATTTTAATAGGATTGTGCAGACCAATTTTAATGTAGACAAAAATATTTTAAATCTCTGATATCATGCCGTTATTGAAAAAGCTCTACTCTATGTCGCTGGCGTCTAGGGTGGAGCTCTTACAACAGAACACGTGAAAGGATTAAGTTCTGTGCAATGGGTCTTTTTATTAAAATTCTCCAAGGTCTATAAAACTACTTCCACACAGGTGCTTAATGTTCTCACCGGTATCCCCTCCTTTCCACCTGACAGCTAAGGCAGAGTTTCAAAAGTTTCAGGCCTGGGCTTGTCGGTCGGTGGAGCTCGCTAGATTGCTGGACAACAATAATTTGGACTATTATATTAAATTGGCAGATGTTCCCATAGAGCTTAGGACTTTAGATATTTTTCCAAAAGGTTTGAACAACCAGTATGAGGTGTACACGGATGGATCCAGGATTGGCGACGATACTGGGTTCTCCGTATGCATCTTTAAAAAATGGAGAACTTTTTAAGATTTTTCAATTCAAATTATATACTATAATACCGTTTTTCAAACTGAGGTGGATGCAATTAATTTTGCGGTGTGATGGGCTTTGGAAAACGGGGTCCGGATTAATATCCATACTGACAGTCAATCTTCCATTAAGGCTCTGCAGAGCGCCAGGTCGAGGTCTGCGACAGTTAATAAAGTTAAGAATTTTTTTTTTATTTGGCTGAGGGGTCGGTGGGACTCACCTGGATCAAAGCATATGCCGGCGAGCCAGGAAATGAACTCACTGATCATCATGCGAAATTGGCAACTGCTGTAGAGGAGAAACTCGAAATCCCGACCCCATATTCCTGTGAAAGTTTAAAATTGAAAAGAATTTGCTGAACGATTGGCAAGAGACCTGGGACGACTATGATTCTGAATCAGGTAGGTGGACCAGGGACTTTGTTCCTAAGGTGAATAGAAAATTTTTAGTTTTTAGAAAGTACCTGAGTTTCTTCTGGTCGAAACACGGACCATTTCCCTATTATTTAAATAGGTTTAAAAAACTAAATTTCTCCTCTTGCCCCTGTGGTTCCATTGGAGATGTTGACAATTCTGCGTTCAGGTGCCAATACACCACAGATTTCCATCTGAAGGAACCTATAGCGGTCCATCGGAAGGCGTGGTTCAAAAATTTGCAAGAAAACAGAAAGTGTCTTTGGAAATTGAGGAAAATTTGTGAAATTAGCAGAAATTTGTGCAACCAGTTGATCAGGGACTGAGCCATTGGGCCTCTTTTTTTTCTTGCTTAGATCAAGCTTATTATCTATATTCACGCGTATTATCTCAAGCTTATAATCTATAGCTTATTTTATATTACCGTCTCGTGCGGCTAGATCGGCGTGCTTTTTTCGGCCCGCAGAGCGGCCAATTTCCATTTTTATTTTATGCAAGTTGAATATTTAACATTTTCCCCCCTTCGTTTTAGTTATAAAAGAAGTTTCCTGTGGGTTTCTTAATTGAATCTTTTTTTCTTCTTTTTTTAACTGAAAAAAAGATGGGAAAAACTTTGTCTCTTTTTCCCCAAAAATTTTCCTTAGAGAGATTTTTTTATATAGAAAATGGGAGTTGAGTCCATACTGGTTCCCTCTGCCGAAACAATGGAATTTATACTGGTGCCTAATTGGGCTTGTGTATCTCCTGCATCATAAGCCTCGGGTCCTCATTGGGCCCGATAATTATTTTTGTTATATGTTTTTTCCTTGCCTTGTAATAGTTATGGACGTTTTCCAAGTGTCTGGTATTTAAATTGTTTTAAACAAATAATATATATATATATATATACACACTGGTGTAAAAAATTAAGGAAAGTTTCGTAAAATGCGAAAAATTTGCAATTAATACGAAAACTATGCTTCGAAATTAGTTCTGGCGAATCGTGTAACATTTAATCGAGTATCATACACCTTTTTCAGTGAAGATTCGGTCACGAGGGAATGAGGGGGGCCACCAGAAAGGGATGAAGGCTAAAATGGAGTTTGATCCATCCTGTTTCACAGGAAGCTGATAACGAGATGTAACTTTTATCGAAGGTTATGGTTTAATGTACATAATATTTACATGCATTTTCGTAAGCATAGCACAAATATTCGGGAAGATATAAATGTTTCCTTAAAAAATCCCTAATTTTTCCCCATATGTTTTGATTATAACATGCGGAGTTTTAATTCAAATTTGTCGAAATTTGCAGAACACTTGACAATATGTTACAGAAGTATTGTTTTAAAAATCTCAAGTAAATACGCTGAATATTACAGGAAATATGAGTGTTTATACTAAATAATTTTTTACTGCGCATGTGCGAGACGCAGCAGAATTTTTCTTTCATAACTTCAAAGCCAGATATATAGAGAAACTTTTAAAAAATTCCTGTTGAATCACCCCGCTAAAATTCAGAAACCTGTCGGCATTTCAGTGAGGTGAATTTAAATTTCTCTTTGAGAGAAGCTAAGTGATGAGGGTTCTTGTACAAACTAATATTTTTTTTATTTGATTCTTCGAACAGTAACATTGATTTTAGGAAAATTGAATATCATGAATACCACCATCATGTACACTTATAAATTAAATACATTGTTTAAATTGCATTTCTTCTAATACCATTCGAATATTCAAGTTTAGAAAATATCAGTTTGTGCAAGAACCATCATCATTTAGCTTCTCTTCAAGAGAAATTGAAATTCACCTCACTGAAATACCCATATCCGCCTGGATTTTAATGGGATTCAACTGAATTTTTTTAAAGTTGCTCTATATATCTGGATTAGAATTTATGAAAGAAAAATTCCGCTGCATCTCACACATGCGCAGTAAAAAAGTATTTAGTACAAACCCTCATATTTCCTCCAATATTCAACGTATTTACTTGACATTTTAATTCAATACTTCTGAAACATATTGTCGAGTGTTTTGCAAATTTCGTATAATTTGAATGTAAACACTACATGTTATAAGCAAAACACATGCGGAAAAATTTGGGGGTTTTAAAGAAAACATTTATATTTTCCCGAATATTTGTGCTGTGTTTATGAAAATGCATTTAAATATTAAGCACATCAAAAATAACAATTGATAAAAGTTACATCTCGTTATCAGCTTTCTGTGAAACAGGATGGGGGAAACTCCATTTTCGCCTTCATCCCTTTCTGGTGGTCCCCCTAATTGCTTGCGTGACCGACTCTTCACTGCAAAATGTGTATGATACTCGATTGAATGTCACACAATTCTCCAGAACTGATTTCGAAGCATAGTTTTCGTATTAATTGCAAATTTCTCGCATTTTACGAAATTTTCCTTAATTTTTTACACCAGTGTATATACAGTGTGCCCTCTAAAGTCCGTTTCCACCCCAATAATTTCTGAACGGCAAGAGCTATAGTCATAAAAGTGGGGTCTAGGTATAGTAACGTTGCCATGCGCTACGGAAGGAATCCACTTACAGCCACCTGGCGGTAAAATTCGGAGTTAGTGTTCTTATCGCAAAAACGATACGAAATACGGAAAAAAGGTCAATTGCAAAGTTGTTCAGCATCATCGATTTATTACAAAAAAAACATCTTGAGCACAAAAATGATACAAATGAAAAGCACAAAGCGCACATTTGTTTGATCGCGTTGTACAAAACTGAAACTTGTCTGGAAATGCGGACCATCTATCTGTCATGCTCAAAATGGTGTCCTTCAGCAACAATACACATCTGGACACGGGACTGCACTTCCCGCTACACATTGCACAACATGGCAGGTGACACGCTGGTACAAGCATCCGTAATACGGTTTCGAAGTTCCTGCAATATTGGTGGAGGGGTTGCATACACTCGCTGTTTGATGTATCCACACAGAAAAAGTGCTATGGGTTCAGGTCGGTTGAACGTGGAGGCTATTATACGCAATCACTATACCCGATGACTTGTTGCTGGAATGTGTCCCGAATGTACTGTTGGATACTTGATACCTTGTGCGGAGGGGCGCCGTCGTGTTGGAACAATACATTCCGGAGGTCACTCAACGGTAAATCCTCTGGAAAATCGAATATTACGTCCTTCCTTTTATCCGCTTTTATTCCAATAAAGCCTCTTCTGTGTCTATTTTCAGTTTTGTGGTACTGCTGGCAAATTTCCCTTAGAATAAGGTCGCTATTTGCAATGATTTGATTTTCAGGTCGATCTCCGCAACGCTTTTAATTAGTGCTTCCTGGGTTTTTCCTCTGTTAACAGATTAAAGATATTAGCGGTTTTCACTGGTGCTAGTTCTTTCTCCAAATTGGTCCCTCTAGCTGTCTTACGAGGAGAAACCATCTGAAATTCAACCTATGTTGCCTTTTTTTCTCCCAGTGGTGTGGTGGTCCGTTCATCATCTGCTTCATGTGTGGTGCGATCCATGTCTGTTTCTGTGCAGTTACTTGACTCTGTTTAACTTCTGGTATTTCTAATACTATGGTAGTGCTCCGTGCGTTTGTTACAGTTTCAGATAGGGCATTTCCCATATCGTGCAATCTTGTCATCCCATTCTGCTACTTCGTCATAGTACCTTGCGATTTCTTCTTTGAATCTGGATACTTCGGGTGTATCCGGGTCCGATTTCTTTAATTGTATCCTGGCGCGTTTCCGCAATTTCCTGGTATCGTATTTACTTTTCTCTAATTCCTGTAGTTTATTGAAGATTTCAATTTCGCATACCCTAGGCTGGCATCCTTCTTTTTCTTCTTGGTATTCAGCATGCTTAGTTATATCTCCCGGTGAGAAATTGTCGTCAGACATCATAGCACGTGGTCGAGAATAGCAAAGCCCATAAGTGCCTAAAATAGGCTAAAAAGATCTCAATAATGAGATAGAAAATCGTACCCCAGACTATAAAATAATCTGGAGCACAATCCTAAGTTGAGTAGCTAATAGCAATTCAAGATGCTAACAGATTTCCAACGACTCCAAACACGTGCGTTAAAGCCGCGTGCATTCAAGGCTTAGCTAGCTGTCGAGGAGGGGTGAAAAAACAAGTCCTTGCGATTCAAAATGTAATTAGCAGAGCGTTTTTATATAAGACAAGAAAGCCACATTACTGTGTTGTAACGGTATTATAATGGTTTTATTTTTTTAACCGGTTATGACTGATTTGCAATCAGTGTGTCAGTGTGTAATTTATAAAAATAAGGACTTGTTTTAATGCCAGATTGCTTATTTTACACTTGAACGGTCTATCATTAGTTATTATATAGAATACCTAGTTATATCTTATAATAACTAGATAAAGTATGAAATAATTAATTTATTTTACATTTTAACTGACTTGATAAGTTATTCTATATAACTAGTTATTCTACAGAGTAACTGAATTATACACTTTAAAGGTGACATATATATATAAGGCAATGTTTGTGTGTGTGAGCGTGCGTGTCTGTGCGTGTGCGCTCACGCGATATCCACACGAATTTATCACACTTACAGTCATGAAATTTGGCACACAGGTAGTTGTAATGGTGACTCAATGCAACTCGAAGCACGAATTTTAAAATTTAATGTAGAAAATTTGTATTTTATTTTTTGTGTTGTTTTCTCTAATTTTAATAAATTAAAAAAAATATTTTTCAGCATAATTTACAACAATACTTTTCATTGTTGCAACGCAATTCAAACCATTTTCGTTGTCTAAGTAAATATTTATTTGCGTGTTTTTCTTCCATTGAAAATAGTTGAAAGCTAATGTAATATCATAATGTTTAATGCTATGTTTTAATAAGTATATTTTGATCCAGCTAACATGCTGCTGGACGTAAAAATTGCCGTACCACCTTAATGTTGAAACCAAATGCATATTTTGCGAAAGAAATAAAAAAGTGAAGTTGATGCCGACAGCGCGCAGTTGGATGTTACGTGTGACACAGAAAGTTACTTGATACGATTAGGGACGTTCATGATCAGGTGCGCAAGACTGCTTATCACCACCGTATACCCCCGAACGCGGAGCCAGGAGTGCAAGGATACTGAAAGAACATGGGTTAAATGTCTATAACAAAAAAAATTAAAATTATTTCGTGAGGGGAATCAAGAATATCAAATTATACATAAGAGATTTAATTGAAATTATATTTCTGGCGAACAATCTGGTCGCCGAAGGCGTCTAGTTATTAATATCCATATAATCACTTGCAAGTGATACCAAAATTAAATTTTGACATCATCTGCATGTTAGTTAGTATTATGCATAAGTATTTAGGTTAAGGCAACATACACAAAGGAAAAGCTACACATTTAGGTGTATAAAGAACAATGGATATTATTATTAAGCATGGTTACCACCTGAAACTATCAAATAGGTTTATATTACTGTGCTGATGGAAACATTATTCTCCTCAAAGATGGCAATGATTTTATTCAGCAAGGTCGAAGCGAAGTACGGATCATTATCGTTTCGTTGTTTTTTCATTATTCTTTACGTATTTTTTTTCTTTGTATAGTGTAGATTGCGAAGTTTTAGAACAAAAATATTAAACAATTGCAAATTATATTATAATGGTCTGGTTCATTCGAATTCGAAAAGTGGAAAAATAATCTAATTTTCTAAACTATATTTACTAGAAATTTTTAAATTATTTAATTCCATGAGAGTTATCTGGAATTAAAAGCAAATGTCTTCAAGCGAGCAACGGTCTGTTAAATTGTAATACTGTATATAGGAGAGCCTCAGAATTTGGGTCTAAATTAGGAAAAAAAGAATAATTCTTCAATACTTTAAGATTTAAATTTCATAATTTTCATTAATTACTTATATCATATATTTTTGATATTTACTTCTAAAATAAGTAGAAAAATGTCAAATGAACTAACTTATGGACTTTTAGGTAATTATGAACATTATATAATCGAAAAATTTAAGCGTAATGGCATTTTAATCCAACCTTTTTAACTGAAGGGAGTAAGTACATTTTAAAAATAGACAAATAGACTATTAAGGGACCAGAAACCCATGTCAGAATGTCAATATCAATATTTAAATTAGAAATTCTTAAAACAGTTATTAATTTTTGAAGATACAAATCTTAAATTCTTAAGTCTGTTTATTAGTTTGACTCCAGTTGGAATTATTAGCATCCAAGTATTTTATACTCCATTATTGCAATTAGCTTCATAAATAGTATTTGAACTTTACGACGTTAGAATATATCTATACAGTATAATGTGTAAAAAAGCATTTTCTATTCTTTTGCATGAGAAGTATCTATAAATCATTTTTATGTACATTATATAAAAAAATCCCTTTTCGGCAAGCTTGAAGGCAAAGGTAGATTCCTTTACGCTAATGTTACAAAAGTAATGAAATATTACATATTGATCAATACAGACATAGCCAATGACTTTGTTGTTTCTACGCATTGCAATATTTACGCTGTGATTCTGTTTTCATGACATTTAATTTTTTACTACATCAAGGTTTTATCATTCCATTTTTCATTCCAAAAGGTTATGCTAGATTTATTGGTCAGTATATTGGTCACTTTTTTATATCCCATCACATAATCATAGGAATCATAAAGAAATAAACATCCCAGCAGAGCAAATATTCCCCAGATAACATTAAGACAGCAGATCTGAAACAGTAACAAAAAATTGACACCTGACATGAATGAATAAAGAATATGGATTTAAAAATTAGTTATTTAATCTAGGTTACCATATAATTGTGCGAACATTACTTTGCAAAAATCACATGACATGAAATATTTAAACATTACTAGAATGGGCTCATTTAGAGAACCCCCTGGTTACAGAGATAATAGTCACTAAATTCTTAACACATAACAGAATAAAAATTATTAAACATTGCGAGTTGCAAATTTAATACGTGTGTTTAAAGCATAGGATATCAATGCAGCTATTTTGAACAACAAATTTAAATCTTCATCGACAGTTAAAAGCAAATACTTGGACAGAAAATCCCAAAACAATTTTAAAGTTAATGAGATATTTTTCAATATAAAAAAGGATAAAGGGAACTCTTATATATCTGTCTTTTTTGGCTATTTTATATTAAATTTATTAAACAAATCTTGGTGCAGCCATGTTTAGTTAATTATCAAATTAAAGTAACCTGTCAAATTAACTAATTATCAAATTAACTATTAAAATTAACTGTTTGATTAATTAAATTTAACTATTTACTTAAATAAAATTACATATTTAATTAATTGTGACGATATCTTCACTAAAACCTTTTTTATGGCTCATAGTATATGCCAGCAATCTTAATCTTGTAAATTATCTAATAATTATCTTGATTTAAATAAAAGTTATTGTATCTATGTATGTATGCTCCACATCGCGTCCTAAACCAGTGGACTGATTTCAACTAGACTTTGCACACTTTTTATTTGAGACAAGAGAAAGTTCATCTTCAACATTTCGAAGCCCAAACGTTACTTAAAATTTCAGTTAATTAAAAATTAAGCAAGGTGTTTGTCCGCGATATCTTTTGAAAACATTATCTCACGAAACTATTTTTACACCTTATTAAATTTCAAAAAATTAGCATTTCAGTGACGAAAATTTCATTTCCATACAATTTGTTTCTCTCATTTTAATATTTTTTCAAAAGTAATTTTATACAGAATTCGTAACAATATTCTTTATTGTTGAAGAACAAGAATAATACGAATATATATAAATGTCAGAATACATTCACAGAATTCTTGACGAATGCTAAAAGGAAATTTTAAAAGTAGACGATTAACAAATTATATCAGGACAAACTAATGATTGATTGATTTTCATTCTTTAAATTAATGAATAATTAACTCGTTAATTTAATTGTTTCAAAATATTCATTGAACCCTTTCTCTTACTTTAGTAATTCTTAACAAGATTTGAAGTACCTATATAACAAATAATAATTTATGGAGAAAACGGCTGTTTTTAAAAATCGTTTTTTTTCAATTGATATTCTCATTTTAATTAAAAACGTTTCAGATCAGAAAAGGAATTTGTGTATTATAATTTTTATACGATAGTAGTTTTTTCATTAAAAAATTTAAAACATGAAAGCATTTCAATCCGGAGCAAACCCGGATATATCAGCTTGTTTACCTTATAATAAGTGGAAGTGATATCTTTTAGTTTACCTATATAAAAGTGAACTGATGAAAGCTTTTCAACAAGGTGTCGCATGCATAGGTTAAAGCGTATTCTAAGTAGGGGGTAAAAATCACTTTTCAGCTCATAACTTCTAAGTAATTCTTGCTGTCAAAAAACTTTCAATATCAAAGTAGTTTGTTATGATAAGGTGATAATTCCCTAATTG
>BGPR01041027.1:0-13758 GCA_013235015.1 Araneus ventricosus | reverse complement strand
TTAGACAACTCTCCCTTATTTTTATTTTATTAATTTTTGAAAAGGGTTCAATAATTTATACCCATCCTGTACTTCCTTTCACTATTCTAATTATGAAAATTAAGAAAATAATCTTATATTTTTTACTTTCTCGTATATGAAGTATGCAAAGAGAAAGTATTGTAATCGTCAAAAAATTCGAACTCCAGATTTTGACGAATCTACACGTTTTAGATCTCCTCGAGTCCGAGAAACACAATTTGGGAATTATGTCTGTCTGTCTGTGAACACGATAACTCGAAAACTATTAGAGATAAAGGGATGAAATTTGGTATGTGGTCTTTAAACATAATTTGTAGGTTTCCATCAAATTTTGGACAAAATCCGTTTACGGGAAGTTTGTCTGTCTGCGTTCATGTGAACACTATAACTCAAAAACTTGAATAGCTAGATGGATAAAATTAGGTACACAGTTTTATCGTCATGAATGTAGGTCCGTATAAAATTTTGGGCCAAATCCGTCAAAGGGTTGACTGTGTGTCGGTCTGTATAATCGCATACTTGTAAAAATTATATCTCCTAAGCCCTTTGGCTTAGATAAATAAAAATTAGTATGACGTTTGCCAATATTAATTATAGATCTATGCTCAAATTTCGTTTCAATCCGTTAAAAAAAGGTTGTTCAAATTGCATATTTGGTTCAAAATGCACATTGCGGCTCAAGTTAGTATAGTTGGCATTTGACCTTGGCGGTCTACGAAGTTGCGAAATTATAGCGAGCCGCAAACACGCGCTTCGGAAATTATGGCAAACCCAAAACGAAACTACGTTTTGACATTCTCCAGATGGATGCCTGTGATTAACCAGAGGTATGGTTTTACGTTGTGTGATATCTATAGTAAGATTTCGTACTCAAAAACGTTAAATAAAGTTGTGGTACCTTTTCGCGTAAAAATTGAGAGCATACGAAATTTTTTTTTGCAAAATATTAAGTTTCTGGGAAATCATAAATTTTATATGTTTCATTGTAAATCACCATTCATAATTTTTTTCTCAAAATAACCAGGCCTTGGGTAAATACCCCAAAAATATTTACCTACCAACTGGGTGTTTACCCACCTCGCATTACTGGTCGTATGCGAGAAAGTTTCGGGGACATTACTCCCGCTGGTTTTCTTTGGAGGCGAGGTCTACTATTAAAAGAACTGGAAATATTTTAGATTTTAGTAACTCCTAACAGTTCGTGCATCGAGATTGCACATAAACCAAGCTCGCGTTTTAAAAATATTACACAGTCAACTCGTCTTTTCTTTATCATCATAATTTAAATGACCGGAAAGAATTAAAAGTCCATAAGTGGCATCACATGAGAAAAAAAGTCGAAAACGCCACATTAGATGTTGTTATTTTTGGTCCTTCCCTATTAAAAAGGGTTTTTGCACCAATTATTCCCCTCTATACCGCCACAACCCATTCATAAAACGCGGCGATGATTGGCTCCCTCGACCATTTTTCAGGCTCGCTCCATGAAATATTCAATTTTAGGGCGGACAATTTATTCGGTCGGCCATCACACGGCGGGGGAATGGGCCGAAAGACAGAAAAAAGGAGAAAAAAAGGCGCGTTTCGGGCCATTTCCCAAATTGCGGGTCAGAAAAATACGACTCGGGGGACGAATTAAGTGGCGCGAGTGGTCAGGCCCCATTTCTTTAAATAAAATATCCCGATAGCTTAGCGCAGCCGCCACTTTGGGGTTCGGCGTTCCTGGTTGCAGCGTTAAAATTAGCCTATAAAACAACTAGGGGATTTCTCAGAGTGGGTGTACTGCTTCTATGAATTAATCAGGAGTGAGATATCCATTTCACCAAGCCATTCAGTATTTTGTGGGAAAAAGTAGATTTAGTTTGAATTTGTATCAATTCTAAAACAATTCACTCGTTAGCCCAGGGGTGCCAAACTCAAATGCTAGCACGGACCAAATAATTAATGCCCAAGTTTATGAGGGCAGCAAATAAAAGGTTTATTTTAAAATGCAATGTAGAAAAGAACAATAACAACGGGAAAGTTAATGTTTTCTTCCTGACATTTGGCGTCTCTCATCTGCTAAAATCCTTCCTACTTCGGAGGATGTCTTGTCTGCAGTAGTTACTGTCAAAACTGATCCAAAGTGAATGTCAATAATAAGGATCTTATAAGAGACTAATTTCCTTTACGAACATAGAAAGTAGCTGCCCAGCAATGTTAGTCTTATGTTTGGAAAGGCAGCTCTACAGGGATATGTATGGAAATGCCGGGGGAATTGCCATTGCCATAGCCATTGATCCCGATCTTGGCGACAAACATGGCGACCGTTTTGGCGACAAAATGAAGGATTTCAAAAATACTGGAATTTTCTCGATATCACTGTTAGAGGCCGAGATACGGGTTTCTCCAGATGATTCCATGTGACGTCATGGCCTGTCAGGGAGACTATAAATAGCGCCGTGCTCGGATCATAGAGCAGTGTTTGATCAACTTGGAAAGTGTTGAATCGTGTTGGAGAGTGTTGAATCGTCTTGGAAAGTGTTGAAATGTCTTGGAAAGTGTTGATCGACTGGGAGTCGATCAACACTTTCATCGATCGTCTTTGGAGTTGTATCCGCAGTGCCAGCTAGTAAGCTGACAGATGTCGCGCGGTATTGAAAGTGCCGTTACTGTTATTAATTAGTGATTTGCTGTTTGTTTGTGTAGCGAATTTGTGTAAGTGCTGTGTTTTTACTGTGCTTCGTGTTTCCTGAATATTTGTAAATAAACCGTCATTCTCCGTTATCCTGCTTGTTGAACTGTTTCCACCGTACATACACAGGATGATTTTTGTAACAATATGCCAATTTTCAAACATTTTCAAACCAGGATGGCAAATATTAGTAAAATTCAAGTATCCCAAATTCACTGAATTTTGCCACCAAATCTGAACAGCACTGGATCTCGATTACCTCCACGCGCATATGACCAGGTACTGATTCTATACCTATACAGAATATAGTGAGAAACAAAGAAATCTTTTCTTCTAAAAGTTTTATTTTATTATCGGCTCCTAAAATATTCGCTGTTTCTGGCAGGGGAATTGGTGCATCGATATAATACAACTAGTAATTAGTCATTGGCGAATGCTGTGGTTCGTTATTACTAATATAATAGCCCATATCTCTCGGTAACGCTCTGACGTCGCCAACAATAAAACTCGCGCCATAGCACTGAAAGACGTTAAACAGTATTAATTCATTGTTAGAGAACCTAAATTTCAGTCATTTTAAATTTAAAAGAGTAATTTTCGTTCTAATTTCAATTTTAATAGCACTAAAATAGTGAAATAAAATTTTCTATCGATTGATATAAAATTTATCTCGCTATGATCAATAGTTCCGGAGAAATTTTAAATTCTATTAATCATATATTTCAAATTAATTTCCGTTTTTCAATAGAAAGTAGTAAATTACGTCAGTGGTATATCTTGCGCGTGATATAGTTTGGACGCCACGATGCATCTCGTTATTTATTGCAATCGTAATGATATAATTTGATAATATTTTTTGCCAACGTCTGACAAGCAGAGAAGTGCTTTGTTTTGATTAGAATTTCGAAAAAGAATTTCTTTGAAATTTTAACTTTTGACAAGCTGAGAATTTCATGGTTATTGAATTATAATAAAATTGTTAAACGATGAAAAATGCTTCACACAGAATGTTGTTTACCAAGAGATTTTTTGAATAAAGTAATTTGTAAATAAAAATATTTCCTGTCATAAAACATATGTTTATTTTATTTGTTTTCAATCAATGTTAAACATTTCTCCCGCATATATATCTATTTGTACACGTCAAATTTCAAGGGAAATATCTCGAATGAAGAGGCAATTTGAACCCAGTTAATAATAATGAATAATTAGGAGTTAAAAAATTAAGCTACGGAAATTTTATTAAAAATTTTGTCACATACTCTTATACTTGCTGGACCGCGAATTTGACACCCCTGCGCTAGCCACTGAGATTTACGTTCCGTTATAAGTACAAGGTGGTTACAGTTAAAGTATCTCTTTCAGATAACTGTAGAAAAATCAGGGGAAAATTCTTTCTTCTTGTCAAAGAAAAGATAGGGGTTGAATAAAGACGTCATTTCTAGACAAAGCTCCCACCCCGCATTTAGTTCAGAAGTCTACAAACTTGTGTATTTCCTGGGATAAGAAGGATTTTGGTCAGAAGACATATCACTCATGTGCAGCATCTTAGACGTCATGTTTCGTACGTGGATGGATCCAAAAAAAGTTTACAAAGGTAATAGAAAATTATTTATTAACAATAGACAGAAAATACAAAAGGGAATTAAGAGGCATACTTTCCGATAACTTTTCCTCATAATCACCAAATCTATTTAGGCATTTATCTGAACGCAGGACCAACTTGTTTAGCCCAGCTTGGCCGAAACCACGTCCTGTCCATTGAGCCAGTTCTCGGCAAATGTTTTCACATCACTCTCTGAATCAGCACTTATTCCAGATAAGTGTTCCTTCAATTTCGGAAAAAAGGGAATAATCATTGGACCATCGCGAATTATCCGACGCAAACGGCCTAGCATGTTGAGTGATGGTGTCATCCTCCTGCATGATAATATCCATACTGCTCGCAAATCTCAAGTATTGCTGCGAAAGTTCAAGTGGGAAGTCTGGAGCAACCCCCCTACAGCCCAGATTCGGCACCCAATCTGGGTTCCAAACACTTATCTGGAACAAAGTTCTCTTCCGAGAGTGATGTGAAAACAATAGTCGAGAACTGTCTCAATGGACAAAACGTGATTTCTCTCAAGCCGAGTTAAACAAGTCGGTCCTAGCTCAGATAAATACC
Source organism: Araneus ventricosus (assembly GCA_013235015.1). Lineage (NCBI taxonomy): Eukaryota > Metazoa > Arthropoda > Arachnida > Araneae > Araneidae > Araneus > Araneus ventricosus. Next base: position 8,899 of record BGPR01041027.1, on the reverse strand, counting down.
TAAATAGATTTGGTGATTATGTGGAGAAGTGATCGGCAAGTATGCCTCTTAATTCCCTTTTGTATTTTCTGTCTATTGTTAATAAATAATTTTCTATTACCTTTGTAAACTTTGTTTTTGGATCCATCCTCGTAGAAAAGAGACATCAGCGCAATGCACCTTTGATCAATAGATCTGCGTGGTTCAGCAATGTTCCTATATCGTGAGGAGAGCTTCCGACTAATCTCAGCTTACCTTTCAACCAGAAACGGATGACAGCTCGCTGTTCCTTCTTGGTACATATTATTAGAGAGGCGGCCATATTCACTTGTCAACAGAACGAAGAAAATCGATGTAAAATCAGACTTCATTCACACGACCATAATAGTACAAACTCAACGTATGCGTTCCCAGTTACTGAATTTCTGACTAAAGTAGGGACACATAGGTAAGTAAAGTTTTTGACTACCTTATGTGTATCTCAACTTAATAGTTATTAATATTCATCTCAGATCATTTGATTTTTCAGATCCAGTTCTTGCAACAGGTTCGCGGATCCAAATCCGACAAAGAAACTTGATAGGAGGATCCGAATCCACGAAACATTAAAGACGAGTAAACGCTTGCGAATAGAACGGTTCGAGAACTGCTCGCAAGCCGTTTGTTGAAATTATTTTCTCAACGGACCATTTCAAAGGAGCGAACCCACCTCGAATCATCAATCATCACTTATCAGCGCCAATCTTTGGAATAGGGAAGGCGGTTTTTGCAAAGAAAAAAAACGGTTTTCGGTTAAACCGGTTTTTTTCACCTCCGGTAACCTGTTTTTGAAAAAACCGGTTTTCGGCTGTTTATCTTTAAAAAGCAACGTTTGTGGACAGAACTATTTATTAATAATAATATACAATAAGTAAGTATTAATACAATAATTAATTAATGTAATAATTATTATTGATTATAAATAAGGAAATAATACAATATGTAATAACAATAAATGAGTAATTATTGCAATAAGTAAGTATTATAGACAAAAATTTCTATTAACATTGTTTTCACAAGAAATTAATTCATTGGCCAATATTTATCATGCAATCTCCTCGTAGAGACTCTTTCTGCAATGTGTTGAATCCATGAGTCGACACCTCTCATCGGAAACAGCATTCAACATAAATACTAATCTCTTGGACGCCACAGAACTTCCGACTAAAGATAAAATTTTTTTTGGATACAAAAACAGACGCCGTTTGCATACAATTTTTTATAAGTATTGATTTTGCAGGAAATCAATCCATTGGTCAATATTTATCTGTTCATAAAGACTCTTTCAGTAATCCTCCAACCAACAGACGCCTCGAGGAAGCGGTTGTCGGTGATTGGCCTAAGATGATGAAATTCATAGCTTTATAACTTGGTAAATTTTAGTCTAGTCGAAACTAAAATCAAGCCTATCTTCCGACCCGGTTTTTGGATTTAAAAAAAATAACCGGTATAAATAGGGGCAAAAAATAACCGGAAAAACCGGTTAACCGAAAAAGAACAGTTTTCGGTTTAAACCGATAGGTTTTTCCCATCCCTACTTTGGAATACGCCGTGCTTTACAGAATTGGCCTTGCCGGTTCGTTGGAGGTTCGCGGGGAACGACGAATTACAGTCGAACACGTTCCAAAGTGAACTGCGAATTCCATTGTTTTCGCCGAAAAACCTTCAGGATTTGGTTCGCAAACCTTTCGCTTAGTTCGCAAGTGTTATAAGCGTCTTAAGGTACATCAGTAATTACTGACTTGATCCCAAACTAAGGATTTCGATTCGCTAGGTGAACGGAACTGACCCAACACTAACTGTTCATATATATCTATTATCTGTAATCTTTACTTCTTGTATATTAATATTCACCTGCTAAATATGTTCATGAATGCCACCTATAGATGGCGCTGCGTGTACTTTTTAAGTATATGCAGTTCGAGAATAAGTTCAGTTTCTGTAGCTGTTCTTCGGAGCGACTGTTTGTTACAAAGCACAACACGCTCTTTGATAGCGGCTAATTACTAAATATGTTTATATTCTACTAAAATATGTGTTCTATGGTGACCGTCCATTGTGTGTGGCGTTTTGTGAATGCCAAAAATAAAGAAGAAACGGACAAATCCTGTGCTCTTATTTGAAGCAAGCTACACACCTAACTACACTAGCATATGCCAACAAATATTGATCAAAGGATCCGAATCCACGAAATGAATGAATCCGACCCAACACTAGCATACAACAATAATTACTGATCTGAGGATCCGAATCCACGAAATTAACGGATCCGACCCCACACTAACATACATTAATAGTTACTGATCTGAAGATCCGGATTCACGAAATTAACGGATCCAACCCAACACTAGCATACATCAATAATTACTGATCTGAGGATCCGAAGCCACGAAATGAACGTATCCGACCCAACACTAGCATACAACAATAATTACTGATCTGAAGATCCGGATTCACGAAATTAACGGATCCGACCCAACACTAGCATACATCAATAATTACTGATCTGAGGATCCGAATCCACGAAATTAACGGATCCGACCCAACACTAACATACATTAATAATTACTGATCTGAGGATCCGAATTCACGAAATGAATGGAAACCGACCCAACACTAACATACATCAATGATTACACCCTCCCTTAGATCAACGATAAACTTTGCCCCCCTCCCCTTGAGTCACTAATCGGTCGATGCGAACCAGGGACCAATCCTCTCCGATCAAACGATCAGAGAGGGGGGTATTAGACGGCAGCAAACCATTAAGTCGACGACGTTTAATCCCAGCGCTTCTGTACGGGGGATTAGGCGGCCGCAAACACGGTTCCTAATCCTCCGCTCTCCCTTTTGGGGGGTTTTCCTGAGGCAGACGGACTTCGACGAGGAAACAGTTGTTATAAGGAGATTTGCTTCACGCACCGCCGCTTTTCGAACGTTCGGAGATAAAGTAACTCGAGTAGAATCACTCATCCCTCCCCCACACACACACAACCTCGCAATTTGTACAAGAGGTGGGTAGTATTACTTGCGGTAGAAAAGAGGCATAAATTGGTAGGGGGTTTCGGTTTCAGTACCGTTGCGAAATTTTCCCAAGGTGAGTGAGATTCTTTGGGGTATTTTGTATTAAATAAGGAGTTGTTTTTACATATACAGGTTGAAAAGTGTATAAATGCTGCTCACCAGTGGGCTAGTGCAGCGATTCCCGCAGACCACCTATTGTGTAAAAAATAATTTGGGGCCCACTAACTAATATACAAGTAAAACATATATATATGTAATAATCTCACTTAATTTTTCTTTAAATTCTAATATTATACATTTTAAAATCTTAGTGCAATATTAATGTATTCCAAAATCACTTTTCTTAAAACTCCAGTTTCGTTCTATTTCCCGCGCTGGAGGTGTATTAAATCTCACGTTTTGGCATATTCATTACTAAAAGAATATTTAAATCGCTTCCACGCGCACACATAAATCGCGAAATCAGCGACTTGTTGGCGCCATACTTTTCCCTAAAACACTTACGTCATTTACTAAAAATAGCTAATATTCCCTTCACTTTGATCACGTGTCTATATGTTAATCCCTTATCTGAGAAAATGCAGGGATTTCCGTTCGTTTTTCGCTTGAAACTTTCATACGAGATGTACGTACATTCCGTCACTCTCCCATAATAAATAAAAATTGTATAATAACTCGGCCTGTTCCTTATTTAACAACTACAACAAAGAAATCATTTTATATATTTATATTTTATGCACATATATTTCAGTAATTAGTAAAGTTTACTGTAAAAATATATTGTTTTATAAAGCAGAAAAAGAGTGAAGACCCTTGAAACTCCCCTCACAACGACTCTTGACTAGCGTTCCGCGGCCCATAGGTTGGGAACCGCTGGTCTAGTGCATGGATGGGCAATCTACGACCCAAACTAAGCCCAAATGTGACAAGCATAGCAATTTTATCCGGCCTGCCGCAGATTTTAAAATAATAGTACAATAATTTAAAATAATAGTACGGTTAGAGGAAATAATAATGTTCGAATTTTAAGGATAATCAAAATTAAATGAATCACTCTCAACAGTTAACCCTTTCGCGTTCATTGGTATCGCAGTGAAACCACACATTGGGCATTTTTTTACTGCGCATGGGTGAAACCTAGCGTAATTTTTCTTTCATAACTTAAGAGACAGACATATAGGCCAACTTGATTAAAAATTCCCAGTTCAATACCGTTAGTATTCACAAAGATTTCGGCATTGCAAGAGCTAAATTACTTTTGACCTCTTAAGATGAACAAAATGATGAGGGTTCTTCCTCAAATTGAATCTTCGAAAGTAATATTGAATTTTATGAAGGTTGAATATCCTGAATACTCACGTATGCTTCTAAATTAAATGCATAATTTAAACTGCATTTCGACGATAACTTATTCGGTGGAAAAATAGACCGTTACCGTTCATTGGTTTCACTGTGAAACCACAAATTTCATGAAAATAAAAAAAATGTTAAATACTTTTCCTTTACATAGTTAAGATCAGCTACGTGTCTAAAACTCATTTTTACTTTCTCGTATAAGAAATATACGAAGAGAAAGTATTGTAATCGTCGAAAAATTCGAACTCGAGATTTTGACGAATCTCCACGTTTTAGACCTCCTTGAGTCCGAAAAACACAATTTTGGAATTATGTCTGTGTGTGTGTCTGTGAACACGATAACTCGGAAAATATTAGAGATAAAGGGATGAAATTTGGTATGTAGTCTTTAAACATAATTTGCAGGTTTCTATCAAATTTTGGACAAAATCCGTCGGCGGGAAGTCTGTCTGTCTGTATGTCCGCGGTCATGCGAACGCTATAATTCAAAAACTTGAATAGCTACATGGATAAAATTTCGTACACAGTTTTATCGTCATGAATGTAGGTCCGTATAAAATTTTGGGCCAAATCCGTCAAAAGGTTGACTGTCTGCCGGTCTGTATAAGCGCATCTCCAAAGCGTCCGCCATCTCCACACGCATGCGTATTGGACGCAATATTCTGTGCACGATATTTATTGACTCCTGCTTGGCGCTTTTTTTTCATCCGATTCTCCATACGCATGCGTACTTGGTAGCAATCTGTGCACGCGGAAGGATTGTCCTTGAGCGAAGAAAGAGTAGAAATCGGTATGCATTTAATCGGAACGCATCTCTTCGAATTTGATTTTTTACCTAAATATTTTCTGATAGTCATTGGATCCTGGGTTACAATAGGTTCGATTTTTTTTATCCACGCGGGGGGAGGTGAAATAGCACCTTTTCAGAGAAGTATACGAGAAAGTTTAGGGGAGACCACTCCCGCTGGTTGAAATAAATTTAGTAATTTTCAAAACGAAACATGTAGTGAATTTTAAAAGATTAATGCAAGCAGACTGTATTGGTTGATTTTTACATTATTTTTAAATCTAAAAGAAAAAGTTGAGATCACCTCAGCTCGGCGCTCATGAAACACAATAATGCCAGTAAATAGGCTAATCTCCAAAGGCGACTCACAAATAATAAAAGAGGAGTAACTCGCGTCTTTCTTCCTCGACAAATCAAATATCTTTGGAAGGCAGAATTGAAAAAAAAACCTCGAAATGATGATAGCCTCCAAAACTGCCAATATATGGGCTTATCTACCAGACAACTGGCAAGGGTAAGATAGCTTTGGGAAGAGGGAATGTGGAGTTGTTTTGAAATCGACGGAGCAAGGGACTATGGGAACTTCTACGAACATTTACGCCTCACCTACAACTTGCAATTTTTTACTTTCCCGTATGCGAAGTATACAAAGAGAAAATATTGTAATCGTCAAAAAATTCGAAGTCGAGATTTTGACGAATCTCCACGTTTGAGACCTCCCTGAGTCCGAAAACACAATTTTGGAATTATGTCTGTCTGTGAACACGATAACTCGAAAACTATGAGAGCTACGGGGATGAAATTTGGTATGTGGTCTTGACACATAATTTGCAGGTTTCTATCAAATTTTGGACAAAATCCGTCAAAGGAAAGTTTGTCTGTCTGTATGACCGTGTTTATGTGAACGCAATAACTCAAAAACTTAAATAGCTAAATGTGTAAAATTTGGTACACAGTTTTCTCATCAGAAATGTAGGTCCGTATAAAGGCTTGGGCCAAATCCGTCAAAGGGTTGACCGTCTGTCGGTTTGTTTAATCGCATACTTCAGAACGCCATAACTTCTTTAAAAAATTACTTAGAAAAATGAAATTTCGTATGTAGTCTTGAAACCGCAATTGTAGATTTGTCTCCAATATTCTTTTAAATCGGTTAGAAAAAAGGCATTGAAATTACCTAATCGGTTTTTTCTCCATTCTACGCAAAAAATAGAAAAAGAGTTGCGAAAGTTGGAGCGAGTGTTTTTTCCACCTTCGCGAATACCGCACGCTTTCCCCACCTTAGGGAACTTTTCCCCTACCCGTATTATTCCCTTGCGAGAAAGTTTGGGAGAGGTCACTCCCGCTGGTTTTCACTTTGAGGTTAGATAACTTCACTACCAATAACCGATAACAAATAACCATTATAAACCACTAACCACTTTGAGGTTTGATAATACATGCTACATTAACCCCTTAACTGAATAATTTTCTTTGCTATTTAATAAGATGCTCCCTTCTGCTTTGGAAAGAGGCTGTCGTTTTCATTCATCTCAGAAAGCACAGAATACTTGAGATGTTTATAGATTCTACGTCATTTTTGTGTCAAATTATAAAGCTAATTAATGATTAAATTTTCGTTCTAAGACTAAAAATGCGATAATTCGATCCAAGAGGTATTCTCGGGCCTTTAAGTTAAGCGGTTAACACTCCATTTTAAGCTAGTGAGGATGGAATACATAACTTTCAGAACGTGCTGAAGACGAAATTAACACCCTATATAGCACTTCACTTTTCAAAGTTCCACATTACACGGACATTAGGCTGCTCCACCAATAACTCCAAATTCACATACACGACAGATATTCAGTAAATCCCCAATGAGATTCCCCAAAACCACAGCCTCTCTTCTATCTCAACATGGCTTTCAGAATTCTAATGAAGTAAAAAAGGCAGCTATTTTAAAGTTCATTTAATTAAAAAACAATTTTAAGAATTAACCTTCGAATTTAAAAAACCTTCTAAGATTTTGTTTCAAAATTTAAAAGCTGAATACTATCTAGATGGATCAACAGGTTGAATTGCTACGTTAAACAGGAGATGCAAATTTCAACAGGTTAGTTATTATACAATGCTGATGCCTTTTACTGCTACTGTCATTAATATAAAACTTCGATTCCAAAAATTAAAGGTAAAATTCTTTATATATATATATATAATGTATTCGCTATTAGTCGTTAAATAATTAAACAGGCCGAGTTATTAACTAATTTCTTTTTATTATCGGAGAGTGACGAAATGTATGTACATCATGCTTTAAGTTTCAAGCCAAAAGTAAACAGAAGATCCCTGCTTTTTCTCAGGTAGGGATTTAACAGATAGACATGTGATCAAAGTGAAGGGAATAATAGCTATTTTTACTATATTACGTAAGTGTTTTAGGGAAAATGCGTGGCGGCAATAAGTCGCTGATTTCGCGAGTTGTGTGCGCGTGGAAACGATTAAGATATCCTTCTAGTAATAAATATGCCAAAACGAGAGATTTAATATTCCTCCAGAGCGGGAAATAGAACGAAACTGGAGTTTAAGAAAAGTGATTTTGGAATACATTAAGACTTTAAAATAAATAATATTAGAATTTGAAATAAAATTAAGTGAGATTATTACATATATATATATCAAAACAAACTTAGAAACACAAGACAAAAACTCAAAAACAATCAAGAAACAATGGTAAAAAATAGATAAAAACCAATATATATATATATATATATGTGTGTGTGTGTGATATTTTAATTTTTTAACTTTCCTAAATAATCTTAACGACACCTCATTTTAAATACTTCTACTTTCATCATATTTAGAGCACTACAACTTTCTTTTCTAATCACGAGTTCTAAAGGGGAAAATCCCTCTTCTGGGTACTTAAGCGTTCTGCGCATTCTTTTCTGCCCTTTTTCACGCCAGCATGTAAGCTTTCAACAACAACGCGCCGCGCGGGCGTAAACTACGAAATTCTAGTCATGGAGCTGCAAACAAATTAAATACTTTACCTATGAAGAATAACGCCTGATGCTTCAATAAAAGAAGATTTAAACAAATATCGTCTCTTCCTTGATGAAAATGGACTGCCTTTCACCTTTGTTTAAAGCCTGATCTTTCAATATATAGTTATCCATATGTATGTGTTCGGAAGAGCGTCGTTTTTTTTTTTTTTTTTTTTTTTTTTTTTTTTTTTTTTTCCTATCTAGAGTGGGTTGCGTTAACAGTGGTCGTAATTGGTAAAAGCAACATTTTTGTAACAATATTAATAAGCTGCAATAAATACAAAATGGCATTACAGTTGCAAAACAAATTATTCTAGGTTTTGACATTAATGTTGTATCTATAAATGCCCACCCGCTACTTCCAGTATAAAAAAAGAAAATCGTAAAAAAAAAAAAATCACTTTGAGGGCCGACCAACAAGAACGCTAAGACGGGTTTGAGTGGTCGTTCCTAGAGGTTATTTTAACGTTATGTCTATGGGTCAAAAATTCAGTGCCAAACAAGATTGACCGTTGAACGGAGTGACCGCTATGTGGAGATGGTCGCTTAGACAAGTTTTACTGTATAGAAACCCAACTGATCAACGGGATAATGTATTGTCCTAAACAACATATTTGATTCCCTTTACTACGTGATTAAGGAGTAAAATGCACCATATTCTAGAAATGTACGAAAAAGTCGAGGGGAGAAC
>BGPR01041026.1:0-13759 GCA_013235015.1 Araneus ventricosus | reverse complement strand
TCAGCCCTTATTACAGAATAGTTGTTTTTCAAATATAATCTACTTGGAAATAATGTAAGTGCAAATCGAATTTTGTTGATTGATTCGTGCTTGTCGACTTTCTGTTATGTGATATTTTAAAAGATTTCGAGGCATTTAAGACCCTATGTTCCTGTGAAATTTTTGTTTTAATTCGTCCGGATGATTTGATGATACCTTAATTTGAATTACCCAGCATTTTACTTATCCTCTAATTATTTTTATGAATCTACCATTTCCCAATTCTGATTTTATTAATTCGTAACGCCAATATCTTTGATTGCGGATCTCTGTGGTTAATAGTATAACTCTTTAAGAGCCAAATTAATTTAAAGCATAGATTGTTTTAATCTTCTTTCAAATTATGTTTCAGAACACAACGATTGTGAAAAAATTTAACTCCAAAAAATATTTTGAAACTCTTTTTGAAGAAATTATCGAAAAACAGTTGAAAATCTTTGAAAATTTTTTACAGATATATATTAAAAATTTATACGATTTGTACGATGTAACAAACGTAAATACATGGGATGATGCATTCGAAATAGGATCATGATGACCTGGAAGTAGAGGATAGGCTTCTTCCATGCAAGTTAGTGAGCATGAGACCTATTTTACCAAAGATCCTCTGTGGACAGGAGCTTCAATAATTTCAAATCCATTCAATCATTTCAAAGAAGTTAATTGAATGAAGTTTTTTGTCAACATTGAAGCCTTATTAAGAAAGAAAAAGTGTTTCAAGAACGGCAAACAGCAAAAAGTTTGACTATGTAAAACATAAAAATAGCATACAAAATATTTGAAGCGTTTACAGTAAACCGTACCAACTATATCATAAGGATTTTCATTCAGATTGAGTCGAATACATTATTCACTAGTTTTGAGAACATAACTGAGAAATTACGACGTGAATCAAAAGAAAAAGATGAAAAATTTTGAAAAAAAAAAAGGTTTTGCTCATTGTTAGAAAAAAGGAAACATAGGTACAGCAAAAAAAGGAGGACGCGGAGAAAGAATTCGTTCTCAGAATTACAACACTGGAAAAAAATCTTCATTTTGAAGCCAATAATCCTTTTTTCTTCTTTTCCATTGTTAGCAGTAGAAGAAAAAAATAAATGTCGATTCTAGAAGGACAGTACGCTCGTTTACAGCAGTGCTGGACTTGCAAAGACACTTTCAGTTAAGATAAATAAATAACGACGCAGTCAAGAAGTTTCGTGGAAAAAAGCGTGACTTGCATAAAATGATTTCGACAGCTGGCTCGTCTGAACAACTAAACTACCAACGTCTATCAGAAAATACAATTCGTTTTAATTTTCGATATATCTAAAAAGAGAAGAACTCTATGAAAACTCTTTCTTCCGTACCAACTTCGTAGTAGATTTAATCGAATAACCAGACTTCTATGGATTATATTGTTCGTATACCTGAATGGATTATATTGTTGTCAGTTCAACAATACACGATTTATTTAAAGAACCTGCGTAAATCTCTATATAAGACAATTCAGGAATGAATGAAAAGTTGTAGAAGGTTATTTAGAATGCGATATTTTACTAAAATTAATTAATTAAAAATATTATTAGTTTAAAAATATTTCTTGTAACAAAAACATTGTTTATCCATGTCAAAAGAGAAGAATGCTTCGCTTAGACTTTATGCTTACACAATTTGGTGATTTTGTGCTGAAAATCGTATTATAGTAAAAGAAAATGAGCGGCATATCGAACTTCTATCCGTTCATACATTTGGTCAAAAATTCAACAGATAGATTTGGAGGACAGCACACTAAAATTAATATCATATTTAGCTCGTTGCGTTGTTGAGTTCTCATACACACGAATGGACAGACCGACAAATAGTCAAACTATAGAAAAAACTTATCTAAAATTTGGTACAGATTTAATGTAGAATTCTGGTGATAAAACCACGCACTAAATTTCATTCTTACAGCTCATTGGGAATTTTGGTTACTGTGTTCCTGTAAATTGATAGGACGCGGTGGCCTAGTGGTAACATAGGAGCCGGAGAATTTCAGGTTTGAAACTTGATTGCACTGAAGATCCGTCGAACATTAGGCCTGTTGCATGTTAAATCATACGTAGGGATCAAACGTCCTGCTGGTGTGGTGCGGAATTTTGGAGAGGGGTTGCTGGTTCAGGTATCGTCCTAGTCATCTGACCAAGGTTCAAAATTACGAGGTCCGTCCCAAAATAGCCATCGAGTTGCTTCAAAACGGGTTGTTAATATAACTAAGCTAAACTAAATTTGTACATTGAAGAGCAGAGTATAAACCTTCTTTGACAGATTTCGTTCAAAATGCGTTTCAGGTCTAAAGTTTTGGAGAAAAGATCCCAAACGAAATTTCGTACTTCCATTGTTTCAGCTGTCGTGTTCTCAAAAACTAAATAGTAGTTGCAGAAAAAAGACTTAAAAATGTCTAAAACTTCATTAAACTAGATTCATCAAAATTTCGAGTTTTCATCAAATTTTTAGAAGATTATAACACTGTTCCTTTTCATACTTCTAATACGAATTTTTTTCTCTTTCATTGTGTCAGAAATCAAACATAAATTAGATACTTTTATAAGTAATTTTAAAAATAACAGATATGCATTAAATTAAAGCGTGCCAATTTGTTATTTTGTAAATTTTTGCTTGTATTAAAAATTCCTCTGTTAGTGCGTTGTCTTGCAATTCTGAAATAGAGCTAAAGAACGAAAAAATTAATTCCGATTTTTTTTAGAGATACTTTCTTTTGGATTAAAAATCTCCATCAAATCTGTCTATATCTTCTACTTTAAATATTAATATTGCTTCCTTGTATATATTGGTGGTACGACACGTACCTAACGGCCAAATACATAATTTCGGAACCATATAAATATATACTGCCAGTTGGAATATGCTTAAAAAAGGAAATAATTATATTATATAGTTAATCGCTTGTGTTTAGTAAATGTAATGGCGATAAACTCGCGAAATCTTGATTTCTAACCAGCACTCCGGTTCTATAAGTCATGAAAATGATTTTGACACATTACAATTTTAAGCAAAAAAATTATACTCTTTCGTGACCAAAACTGACCGAGATATGAAGCTTTAAATTCCATTGTTGCAGGCGAATCAACCGCCGCCAACGGGAGTTCCGTTGATTGGCGGATCTTCATTGAGGTAATAGTTGAATAATATAGCATAACATGATGAAATTCAAAGTTTCATAACTCAATCAGTTTTTTGATCGACAAGGTGAAATTTTTGTTTAAAATGTTAATGTATTAAGATTATTTTACTAAATTTGACTAATGGAATTGAGGGACTATGCAAATACTTAGATTTCATAACTATTTCATGAGTGCTTTCATTCACTCAATTAATAGGAAAAAATTTACTTGATCTGAAATATTTCTTCTTTCATTTGGTAGTATATGCCTGTCTGTAGCACCTCAAAAATTAGGCATTTGACAACGATTAGAGAAGACATCCTATATGCAGAAGATATTGAATTTCAAAATTAATTTGTCGCGGAGTATTTGATGTGCATTGAAAGCTCATGATATCATTCTTCTGAAATTGTTCTGCGGAAGGAAGAATTTAAATACAATTTATAGGGAACTTAAGGAAAATTGCCCATACTATTTATTTATGCTAATAATAATGTGTGTGTGTCTCTGTGTGTGTTGGCGCTCTACAGAACAGAATGCTAGGCCTAGAAAAACGAAATATGGCAAAAACATACTTTGGAGGGTAGGAATGTGTACCTCGAAGCCTTTTTTAAAAAATTAATTAGAATTTTAATTAATAAAAAATTAAGTTACATTTTGGCGTTTTTCCTTACGAAAATAATACAGCACAAAAATTATTTTTACACCATCTGAAAGAGCAAACAATTACCGTTTCAATGATATGAATTAAGTTATATATTTTTCGGCATGACTTACAGCAATGCTTTTCGTTGTTTCAATGCATTTCAAACTGTTTTCAATGTTTAGGCAAATATTTAATTGCGTGTTTCTCTTCTATTGATGAAAGTTAAGAAAATTTCTAACTGGATTTTACTTTCTTCTTTTATTTGATCAATTTTTTGTGAAATCTGTAAAGGAAGTCCTCAAGAGAGTAAGTATAATAAAATAATCCAGTACACTGAAAGATTATCGTTGTTATGTTTTAATTCTTTTTATCAGCGTATTTTAAGCCAATTGGAATACTGCTGGGCTTAAAATGTGCCGCGTCAATTTAATGTTGAAATCAAATTCGTATTTTACTTTAATATTGACTAGGAACAGAACAAGTGTATGGCTGCGAAAAGAACGCGTGTTAAATGTCTGTAATAATATGAAGTTTAAAACTACTTTGTTACACGGGAACGGTTACAAGGGAACAATGAATATAAAACTATGCATAAGAGATTCAGTTGAAATCTTATTTCCGCGATCAAGCTGGTCGCCGAAGGCGGCTAGTATAGAATATAAGGATTACTGTTACTGTTAAAATTTCTGCTGGATTAATTCTACAAATTTTTTTTTTATTCGATGACCTCTTGTTGATTTCTTTGATCAAAGAATTTCTACGGATATTCACCGAAGTTGAAGCAAATAAGCATGCTTTCAGCAGAATAAACTCCTCCTGAAAAAACATTTCCTTTAGAGGTCGTGAGTGGATAAAGCATAGTTTCTGTTTAAAAGAAGGAATCTCAACTTTTTCTTTACAGTTCTTGATCTTGAATTTTTCATTCGAAAGAGTACGTAGATTCTTAAAAAGGTTTTTATACACGAATGCAGTCTCAAAGGTTTACTGCTTTTTCTTTTGAAGTCGTTTAAAATGCTCAAAGGCCGCCAGTTTTGTAAAGCAACGCAATTTCTTACCATGTAACTATTGGCTTCTATAAGTATTATTTCCACCATGGGATATTAGAAAGCTTGATAGCATTGTGTTGTTTCCATCTTATATATTAAGAATCGTATGGCAAAATTTTCCTTTTAAAAATTAATTTAATGATCACAAAAAATAATTATAACTACTGATTAGACTTTATTTTCTTCTCGTTTTTAAAATTTGCATATCTTTGGAATTTATTTCAAATCATTGAGTGATCACGAATAAGATGTAAAAAGAAATATTATTAATAAATAAATAAATAAATGAAAACAAAATTGTATGAAGAAGAAAATTTTTTTCAATTAACTAAGAAGACTTTTTTTCTTTGTCAAAACGTTTTCTTTCTTTATTCTTCTAGTTATATATGAAAATAGTACCATCGACAAGTAAAATTAACTTATAGTATATCGTATTTAAATGTTCATTAAACTCATTTTACAAATCCCACGAAGAAACGTATTACAATACAACCTCTCTAAATGGCCATTCCTGCTTAGCGGTCAACCCTCTCAACGGCCACTTTTGTTTGGCACGGAATTTTCGGCTCATAGACATAATGTTCAACTAACTGTCCAAATCAGCCACTCAAACCGCTCTTAAAAGCCGATTGGTCGCCTGTTTTAAACCAATGAATTCAATTCCTTGCATCTCTCCTTTACGTCTGAACCTTTTATTAACCCTCTGATTCCTAACACCAATGGAATAGAGAGACCTCAAAATACGAGAACGCCCGAGTTTCTCTTTCAAACATAAGGGGAATTCACTTACCCTTCCAAAACCGCAATGACACCTGACACTCTCCGAATTCTAAGAACCCCCATCCCTTTCCCCAAACTCTTCTGGGCGAGCCACTCTAACCAAGAAAGCGCGCGCTGTGGGTGTGAAAACAATCACACTTAACGAAAGGGGATGGAAACTTCACTGTGATATTCGGATGTTCATCGTCTTTTGCTTGAAGGGACGGTTGGGACGATCCCGTATCGATAGATGGGAAAAGGGAAGAAAGGAAGAACAAAAAAGTGATAAACTAAAATCACAATGAAATTAATCATTCCTTTCCAAATTTGAAGCGAAAAGCGATCGTAGGCGTTCTACGGTGTGGGGCTTTCAAGATTTGATTTGTGCTTTTCAAGCGCTGATTCGGACTCTGACGAAAAATATATAAGAGGGACGACCTTAAATAAGGGAAGCAAATGAAACTTATAACTTAACAGACTTTAGGGAAAAATAAATTATATTATTGCATATTCCTCAACAACTACCGAAGAAACGATTAAAGATTTTTTTTCCAATTCTTGAAAAAAAGACAACATCGAAAAAAGGAGTTACAAACGAAAAAGTTGAAAGATCTAAGTAAACTCAAATTGCATCTTTTTTCAAAAGTAACTTTTAAATTTTCGAACAAACTGCCCTTTTCTTTAGATGGTTCTGAAAATTCCTTTTATCAGGAACAAAGAATTAGGGCTTGTTTAAATAGTTCTAAATGAAACTCATGTGGAGAGGCCAACCCTCTGAGCGGTCAACTTTCCTTGGAACGGACGCTGTATAGAGGTTTAACAGTAATTCCACTCTATCTAACAGTTAAATATAATATCTTAGATTTTTGTTTAAAAATATTTTGCTAAACACAATAGTGTTGATAATTCTTTTTTCTCTAAAGTTGCACCTCAATCCTTTAAGTCAATTTGATTGAAAATTCATTTATATTGTATTTTAATTCATTATATTCAAACAGATGTATAAGAACAAATAATATTTTTAACCCGTTCAGGACCATCATTGCATATATGTGATCACTCTTTCCGTGGCCTACAGCCCATCATCACATATGTGTGATCGCAACTTCAACGTTTTATTTGAATTTTTAAACGGCACTAGATGGCGGTAAAAACCCTTAATTTTCCCAATAATGTTGCATCAAAGTTTTGACGCGCGGGCCTGGGGAAGCTCTACTTTCTCTTTTCGCTGGTCCTGAACGGGTTAAAAATCTGCAATAACGCAAATATCTTTCATCTCACTGTGTGTGCTCAGATTAACATCCCATTTACAATCAATAAATTAGTTACTCTAGTCAAGTCAAAAATTTTAAACAGAGCTCTTGAATCTGCACCCAATCGCTAAGCTTTTATATTACTCCGATGTATGATCACATTTATGTTGAGCCAGAAATAAATATTCAGCGAAGATCTGGTTAGTTTCATGCACTATTACTTTTTGATTTTAAAGAAAACCTCCCTCGATATCCTGTTATAAGGTAAATAATACATTGGGGTTTTCGATTAAAAATGCATAGGCTTAAAATTGAAATTGCAATAGTATAATTCCACAATAAAAGTGTACTGAAGTGATACAAATAAAGGGGTGTTTCAAATAGATTGAAATATTTGATATATAAAGATAGAAGTTTGATATTTATCTGAAAAAAATCCAGACCAGAATCTGACACACGATTTCTTTAAAAATCCTATTTTGAATTTGAATTTCCGTGATTTTTATAACTTTTCTCTCTCTTTTCGTCATGATTTCATCGCATATCATTACCAATAGTCATATATCGACGAAATGGTATTGAGGAAGGAAGTGCCAAAACAAATAAATAAATGCAATAATTTCTGTGGAATCGAACAGTAACTCGGTATTCTTTGACCATGGAGTCATGACTGTGCCACCAATCAAAAACTTCCTCATAATACTGCATTGACCTGTTTCATAGTATTTAATTAAAAAGTTACATTAATTTAATATAATTAGTACTTTGTAATTATATTATAATTAATATTATAATATTATTTTTATAGTGAATTAATTTACATTATTAATTATTATATTGGTAAGTAATTAATAATGTACTTAAAGAATACTAATTATTTAAATTAATGTCAAAAGTACATTAATTTAATTACAAAAAACATTACATTAGTATTTGATATTTATTAAATGTCTAAATAAATATCAATGCATTAATGTAATGTACTTTGGAAATATTATGTGTAGATGATTTAAATAAATTATATAATTGACAATCATGTATTTAACCTCGCTGAGAAGTCCATGATGTCATGACTTTGTAGTAGAATTCCAACAGAAATGAAACCACATGGGATCTCTGTTTTCCCTCTCATTCCCCAATGTTTATTTATCGGTGGTGCGTATTGAATTTAACCCTGGTCATAATTAATAAAGCCTTATGAGGTATTATTTACTCTTATAAGTCGTCTGATTTAATAATGATATTCAATTCAAATCAGATATCCTTCCCCACATCTAATCGGAACTAAGCAAAGTCTTTCTAAGAATAAGATATTACTTTCTACAAAAATTTAAATTAAATTCGAATTTCGGACCTTTAAAGTGAGTATATTTGATTAAGTAAGTAGATATGTTTATTAATAATAATTAGAAAATTAAATAAAAATATAATAAATCAAGTATTAAATTCTTGAAAAATATATGTAAAGTACAGATTACAAATGCAGTGTGAAAAATTTTCTCTATAGAAGTTTTTCCATTAAAATTAGGAATTCAGCGAATGAATACTCACTTTCTTTAACAACGGAAAAATACGCATTTGAACTTCTTAAGCAGATTTTTCACAGAAATACATTAATTCGAAATTAAACATTGTAATAAGCTATTAGGGATGGTATTTGAAAAAATTAATTGAATTGGATATAAAGTTATAGTAAAAATTAATCAGGATGAATCTATTTTGAAGGAATTTTTCTTATACTGGTGAATTAGAAGAATCATTATTTTCTCAGGAAAAACATTTCTCTGTAATAGTTTCAACGTCTAATTTTTCTCAAATTTCTATCTTCCTTTACCCTAAAGATATTTTTCAAGACCCATAAAGAAGGATGATAAAATTATTAAATACCTATAATTATTCAATTGTCAATTCATTTTCCACACTTTAAAGTCTTGGTTCAAGTTGAAAATACTTAAAGGAGTTTTTAAAAAATTCTCATCTCTATTAAAGAATGATATTTTTTAATGTCCGAGAAGAAACTCAAATACGATGCATTAACAAGGCGTATCTAGTGAAAGGACGAAAACATTTCTTGAAAAACATTTTTTGAATTTTAGTTTTCGAGTGTTTTTCTTGAAATTCTGTCTTAAAAACACGAACGAAACGGAATTAAGAAATTTTATACTAAATTATGATTTTTATGTTGTTATGTTATAAAGTCAAATAAACTGATTTCCCGTTCATTATATTCATTACTGCGAAACGAGGGAAACTTGACAGTGTTTTTCCCTTGACTTTCTCAATCTCTTAAAAATTCTTACTCCGCGTTTTGAGTTTAACTTCATGCTAAGTGGAGTGAATCGATAGAAAAATAAAATTCCATGTTGGATGACTAGAGGATAAAAGTTTAATTCTACGAATAAAGTGAAATCCCAATAGCCCAAATAATTGCAATTTCTAATCTATAGAGGCAGTACTTTGTGGAGCAATATATATCTCGGTGGAAGATAACGAACTTCTCAAGAAGAAATATTTTCAGTTATGACAGTTCAATCTCAAGTAGAGAGAGAATTCTCAATAATTTTTTAAGAAGATTAAAAAAGTATGCTCTTTTATCTGCTTTTGAACAAATATAAGGGAAGACTTCCATATATTTAATATACAGATTATAGATAGTTTAATAATTTCAATTTTACACGAATTTTTAAATGCATTAAAATTCGGGTCATTTGTGCAAAAAAAGCTACTGAAGTCTTACGATAAAACACAGTTTAAACGACATACACATTTTCATTTTACACAAAGTTTCAAATGCATTATAATTCAGCTCATTTGTATAATAAAAGCTACTAAAAACTGACAGAAAACACACTTTATACGAAAGCCTCACGTATAAACATAGAGCTTGAAAAGATTTATTTGCTCTTTCCATTCAGATGTGCTCAGGTGCAGTAAGAAGTTTTCCTCTGATAAAATGTTCAAGCACATTTAGTTTAGAGCTAAATCTTAAGAAAAATAATAAAATTGTGAGAATCTGATATGTCTGCTTCGCTTCGAAGGTCATGATTTATTTTAGAAATTTAGAAGGTTTGGATGTTTGAATAAAATACAAAGAGGAAAAGTAGAGTCTATGAATTGGAATGGTGTTTTCTTGAATGACTTGTAACCTCTAGAAGAAACGACTTGGCAGAAAAATTTCTTTCATTTGAAAGAAAATTTTTTTTTTTATCTGGATGAGAATCAATTTATGAAAGAAATAAGACAAAAAGTTTATTTTCTTCCTAACACAATATGAGTGTATTTTCTTCCTGAATAAAGGTATTTTATTCATATAAAATATTTAAAACAGGAAAGATTACTAAGCAGTTAATTTGGGTTCACGTTCAGTCAACTATTTTGATTGCAAAACTGAGAGAAGTTTTCTTCATCAATTGCATTTATACTAGTAAATCTACACATTTTTTAAATACTCAGTTTTAATTAGAAGTTAAGAGAAGATCTTAATTTTAAAAGGAGACATTTTATTGACGAAATTAACGTGAATCAGGTTACATATTTTTATTAGTTAATTAGATAAATGTTTTTTTCCCTTTGTGTAAGTTCTCGATTCCATCTTTTTTGTTAATTTTCTACTTTATACAAAGAATATTGAGCACTTACTTTCGGGTAAGATATAATAAAGTTTCGAAAATTTGATGCAAATATACACTTTTGGTTTAAGAGCCACCTTCCATAATTCATCTACATGGCCTATTTCAGCTTTCATTAATTGTTATCGGAAACAGACAAGATTCGATAAATCGCTTTTCGAACTTACGTATATCTATAAAGCAAATTTAGACACATAAGTTATACAATATCGTTTACGAATTCATTTAGGGAGAACACGTTTTTTTCCATATAATAATGAAGCATATCCTAATTTATGATAAGAGATCCTGTAAATTTATTATGAAATATTTTTTAATAACATTCGAAGTTTTAAACAGAACAAATAGCCTTAATTTTATGTAGATGTAAGAAAAATTTTATATTTTCTTTTATAAAGAATGGTGTAGCCAAATAAATAAGTGTTTTCTAAAAAATAATAAATTCTAAAAAAATGTAAAAATAATTTACATATAAATTTAATGTATAAAGTTTAGAGCTTTTATTTGTAAATGGAGAAAAATGTATACTTGTTATATTTATTTAGTAATTTTTACATTTGAACATAGTTCATAGTGTATCTAAAAAATTTAAATGGCATTTCATTATGTGTAAATATTTTAATAAATGAGGTTTTCTCTTTCTAATTTTCTACATTTAAAAGTACGTGAAGAAACATTATTTTAAAAGAGAAACCAGAGATAAATTTGGTAAATTCATCTTTTGCATGAAATAAACTCACGCGTTTTTTTATGAAATCTTGAAAAGAACAAAAACACTAATTAACAAATAATGGTATATACACGATATTAATATTTGAATGTATCTATTTGTGCTATTTTCTAAATGAATGGAAACAGAAATTGTGTCTAGTAATAACAGACGCGTTTTGTTTTTATCAATATTATTTCATGTGATACAACCATCAAACCATGTATCTGTTATATAATATTCATATAAAGAACATTAAAATTTGACAAATGTGCACATTAATGATTCTAGACACTGGTTGCTTCAGTTCTTCTTTATGACATTATTGATTCAGTCGCGTGAAATATGATGCAATCAAGTCACGTAGATGAGCGTGATTTTCGGCACAGAGTTTTTCTCTAGATTAATATATTTTTTTCCTTTGACGGTTTTCCTGATAAATAGGAAAAGTTTGTAGGAAACAATCTTTTAAAATGTGTAACAAAATATCCTCATGTCCGTTCAGCTTTTGTAATATTTATCGTTTCATTAATATTCTGACTAAAGACTGTGTCAAAATGAGTAATATTTCTGGAGAAAAAATATAAGATTCATAAGTTTGAGACGAGGTTTCAATTCGAGTCGAAGCTTGAAAAACACAATACGCCTTCTGCATATATAATAAAGTAATAGTAATATAGAATAAGTATTTTTTAAAGTTAATTAATTTAATTTAAAGTAAAGTAAAAGTTGCTTCAAAGTTGATTTCAATTTTTTCACAAATACTCTATACGCCATACCTATGCTAACATGAATGGTTTAATTTTACATATACCAGAAATTTCATTTTTTTATTAAGTTGAGCAGTATTGATAAGAAATTTATATGCGAATATGATCAATGTTCAGACTGCAAGTATATTATATATTTTTCTTTGATACGATATACTGACTGTCCATGCATTTTTTTTCTTCGTAATACTGTAAGAATAATACTTTTGATCTGTAGACCCTCATTAGGTTTCCTATTTTATAGATTTTTTTGAGCCTGGTCATAATCATCATGCCAGATCGGACAGGGTCGAATTCGAAAAAATCAATAATCTCCAAGATCAAAAACTCTTAATACTCTTATTAAATATCATTTTTAATAAATTCTACTACTAATGTTTTTCATTGCTGAGATGAACATTTTCACCACTACAAATATTAGCCATTTTATATAATATGAAGAAAATTAAAACCTTCGGACGAATTTTGCATGATTAATTAACTGAAAAGCTAGTTAATTTACCGTTGAGATACTAAACGATGCATAATATTTAAAGTTTTCACTGGGATACCTGAGACATATGTCCCAATCTAAAGTCGATAATTCTATTCCATTCAACATCTGTAAACTCTCTTCCCCTGCCATAAGATTAGCATGTCAATGAAATGCTTGCAGTCTTATAACAATAATCTTGTGACGCAGAACCAATCAAATAGTAAGTCCGCTTTTTTTTGCAATCTGAGAATGTTCCAAGTTTCTTTAGAATCATACATGTATTTCTAATTCACTTAAGAACATTGAAAAGATAAAATCTATGTAAAAAGTGGGGTGTATTTACATCCAGCTAGAATCTGTCGACGCTATTCTAGTAATTTATCTGTGAAAAGCTCTCTTTCCTGTCATAAGATTAGCATGTCCAGTAGAAAACAACTTATAGGTTCAGTAATAATAATCTGATTTAGAAGACAACATAAATACTAACTGCCATTTGCAATATGAGAGTGAAGCTTTTGCAAATTTTTTAAAAGTATAATTTATTCCGAATTCTAAAAATCTGAAAGCATAAAACCCTTAATGAAAAAGATTTATTACATAAAGGGAGTCTAATATTTGCATGACGTATATGCCCATAGGACAGCATCTAACATACGTGAGCACGGAGATCTTCTAGCACAGACACATACAAGTCTACTAATGTCATCTCTCCCCAATGAAAAGTTTGCTGTTTCATGTTCACAGGTAAGTAAATGAGAAATACGAGCGGGGCATTCTGAGACTTCATCAGCCCATTGCCAAACAAAAAAGAGCTGGTGGAGCCAGAAGAGAGAGAGATTGCAGAAGAAAATCACAATTTTGAAATTTAAAGAATCCATCCTTGGAATAAAAGTTCTCATCTTTGGTGCAAGAAATTGTAATTCTTAAACAGAGACAGTACTCCATCTAAAGCGTGTTGAGTATTTCAACCTATACCAGAATTTCCTGGCTATCGAGGATTCTGTGTCGGATGCCAGTTTTCCTTCTCGTCTGTCACAGATTTTTGTCAAAGACTCTCTAATATTTAACTTGAAAATTAAATTCTAATTTGCATCTCAGTTTCTTCTTTTCTTTTTTTCCAAAATCCTTCATATTGTATTCATAGGTAAAAGAAATTTCGTCTTAGCTTAATTTTTTTTCAGTATTAAAATACTTCTAACTAAATATTTTTTATCAATAATTATACATTAGATAATCAAATTTGAATCTGTTAAAAAAATGTTTCTAAATCAAAGATTTCAATCAAAACGA
>BGPR01041025.1:0-11016 GCA_013235015.1 Araneus ventricosus | reverse complement strand
AAACTGCAAGAAAAGTAAAATTAAAATAATTTCGTGTTTTTCTAAAATTTCAAGAAAAGTAAAATTAAAATAATTTCGTGTTTTTCTAAAATTGCATGAAAAGTAAAGCCTTCCAAAAAATGGAAAAAGGAAGAGTTCCATTCTAAGAGAGAAACACGAGAACAACATAGG
Organism: Araneus ventricosus; assembly: GCA_013235015.1. NCBI lineage: Eukaryota > Metazoa > Arthropoda > Arachnida > Araneae > Araneidae > Araneus > Araneus ventricosus. Next base: position 10,845 of record BGPR01041025.1, on the reverse strand, counting down.
AGAACAAAGCGATTTTAAGCTATTCTTTTGGAAACTTTTTCGTCGATGAAGTTTCCGAATTGTTTTAATTGCTACTTAATTTATTATCTTTCTATTATTTTTCCATTTTTAAGTAATATACATATCTACTTAAAATAGATATTTTTGCTTAGAAGAAGAGATACATGTAATTAATGTGAAATGCCAGGAAATCTTACACTGACTCGATTCTAGATCGCTTTTGGAAAAACTGTTTATTTGCCAATATTTATAACAAAATCCAAGATAATGAAAAACAAAATTTCATAAAATTTTAAAAAACAAATAATTTTATAAATGCTGAAAGTAACTAAAATTCTACTACGTTCTTCGTACATTTATGAGTTTACTTATGAGATATGTGTCCAATTGAAAAGGAGACAATGGTTATATTCAAAGAATATTTTAACTACATTTCCCGTGTAACTTGATAGCTACGAATATTTGCCATTGATGCACTGATCATGGGCATCCCTTTCCCACAGTTAGGAACTGAGTGGAAGGCTTAAATGTCGAAACTACTGGATTGCTGGTGGATCCAGTTTTACAAGGTCTCTTGCCTTTTCATATCACACGGTGAACCATTGCCATTTTGTTAACAGGTTGAGAACCTTCAGGATCCATTTGTGTGTCCATTTTGTTAACAGGATCGTCATGTGGCCTGGTCTTGTCCTAGAGCAGCATTATCCATTTCAAGAACTTGACACTGCACCTGTTTCTGACGGCATGTTTAGGTCTTAGAAACATGTTGCTGTACCGTTGAGAGATATCTGCTTCGTTCCAGCCAGTTGATGAGTAGAGGTCCTTCTTCGTTTAAAAAGAAACTGAACATCACTTTTCTGGCTTTCATGGCAGCGTGATGTTTTGTTGGGCATTGGGAACATGGAAGTAACCCTGCTTGCTTTATTGCAAACATTTTAACCCACGGCGATTAGACGCAACGCCACTGCATAAAAAGTCTCCGTTTCATTTGGGCACGACTTATTTTTTCGTTATGTTTGTATTTTAAGAATCTGTGATAACCCATGTAATTCGGAAAGTTGCAAAATTCACGTCGGTGAATGATGCAGTTGTTTACATAGTGACAATTTAACGGCACTGAAAAGTGATGTTATGTAGTTGTTTTCTGTTGCATTGACCTGTTTCGTTTGATATTGTAGTCTTCTTTTTTATGAAACATGTCTTCTAATGCAGGTCAACTGTCTAAAAGTAAGTTAGCGTATGTTTAGTTTACAAGCGCAAATTTTATACGAAAAAAAAACGCTTTATAGGCTTGGGCACAAAGATAATACAGATAAGACAATATTATTTTTATTAATAATGTTATCTTATCCTCAAAATCTTCTATTAAAGTATTATTTTTAAAACTAATGTGCATTAAGCGCGGTTTTTGTGACTCGATTTTTATTTCCTGTCCATTGCTTTATGTTGTATTGAAAGCCATTTTTGCTTTTTTTCTTTTCACAATGTAAGGTGTTACGAAATACTCTTTATTGAAATGAAAAAAAATTATATTTCTAATTTGTGAATCATTTTATTAGAATTTTAGCAATATCCATCAATATTTATGTTATTTATATAGCATTGTTCATTTTCTGTCTCGCTCAAAGTTTTGATAAATAATATGCCGGTATATACCGTTTAGTCTTCTTGTTATTTGATAAAAACTTAAATTTTTCCATTTTTTTCACGCTTACTTCCCATTGCGAATCTTAAAAATAAATTGATTTTAAACATCGAAAGGAAGGAAAAACTTTATTGCTTTTCACATTTTCTTTTTCTAAAAGTTTATGTGGAACTCAGTTTTAATATCCGAATAAAACTTATTGACTTAGAGCTTTTAGTATATCTACTTCTTTCAAGGAATTTCATTTTAAAACATAAACTCTGTTTCAAAATGATTTTCTGCCGAATGAGGTTTCCTGGAAAGCCTTTCAGCACACAGGTGATTTGTGACAAATAGGTAAAGATAGTTGGGACTGGAGCTTTCAAAAGCATTTTATGAAAAGGTAATCTCGGAAAATTGGATTACTGTCATCAAATAAAAAGGTTTTTCTTCTTTTAAAGGGGTCGGTAAAAAATTTATTTTGTGTAATAAAGAAAAAATGTTTGTTTTTTTTCATAACAAACGATTTTATAAATGGATATAATAAATCATTGAACCATAAAATTAGAAAAATTTCAAGAAAAACATTAAAAATTTTAAACTCCCTGCATAGAATATGTGAAATTTGTGATAAAAAATCAAGCATGTTTTAAACCGTGAAAAGTTACTTATCGATTATAATATAATATATTTATAAAGCTTCCTTGAAATTAACATGTATGAGTATTTGATTAACAAATTTCACTGTAGGGAAAGGTTATTTTATTTTTATTTGACATAAACAAAATAGGTTTAATCTTTTCTTTATAACTTTGCTGTGTTTCTATGTGTTTCCACACATCCTGAATAGGTTCAGGCCAAAAGAGAGGATATTACTTCATCAGACCCCAAAGTCTTTTTCACAGAAAAACCTATTCCATTTTAACCTGTATTGGATGTCAGGGCCCCTCTTGATGAAGTCATTCAAATTAGATTCTTACTTGTCTTATTCATACATTTTTACCTTCCTGCATTTATACACTTCCATTAATATTTTTATTTATTTGCTGTGGAAACTATAACCCCTTCTGGACACTTGTTTGATTGATGCCTTTATGGAATGAAGTGGAAGCCTGAACTTATGGTCAAACAATATGCTAGTCAGGATTCGTGGCTCATCCAATAAAAAAAAAAAAAAAAAAAAAAAAAAAAAAAAAAAAAAAAAAAAAAAAAAAAAAAAAAAAAAAAAACTCTACAATTATTTAGAATTTTTCTTTCTTTAACGTTTCTGATTTGTCTACTAAAAATTGATGATCTTATGCAATTGGAATAGAAAAATTTCAATTCATATTCATAATCTGTCATTCTGGTGCCTGTATTTACCTTCAAGTCCAGCTTTGTTCCTGTTGTTCTTCTCCAGCTGTAACCTGAAGAAGAGTTATAAACCAAAGTTGAAAGAGAAATGAATGGCTACATTGGGAAACATTATGTATTCTTTTACACAATGAGCCATGGGCCCATCCCCAGTCAGGGGAAATGACAGAATTCTTCCCATCCTTTTTGAGTCTTTCTCTCAAGCTTAACTGTTATCTTGGTTTGATTTTTTCAGTCATTTTCCATTAACCTGTTAACACCAAGTTAATTTGAAAGTACATATTTCAGTAAAATTCTTTCAATTGCGTTACAGAAAATACCAGATTTAATAAACTGTGAAGTAAAATTCCATTCATTCGTGGCTTTTCCCGTTTTTGATTTCAGCGGCTAGTAGAGCCATTTCCAAAAAAATTTTATGGATGGTAAAAAAAATAAACATTGTAAATACTCAAAAAAAGAAGTTTACTGAATTACATCGTATTATGAAAACGCGACGACAAAAAATCTGGTTAATAGAGATAAATGCCAGTTGAAACATGTTTTGGTGTTGGTAATATAGTCGACGATCGTTATAACGACCACACACATAAAGACCATTCCAATAAATTCAACAGTGATAAAACTTCTAACCAGTTTCCATGCACTATGTTATTTTACTTCCGTATAACGACTCCGTACAGTGTCGTCGCCAGAATTCCACAACGTCCGAAATTATGTGCATCTGGTATTTTTCCAAAATACCATACTTCTAAACGACCTTGATTATTGTATCAAGTCAGATGTAGAGAGTCTTCAGTGTTACAGTTCCATCCCTGATCGGGGAGAATTACCACCCACAGAGCGGGAAATTACTAGTTTTGAAATAAAAAAAAAACAAACAAGTGCTATTTAGGACTTTAAATATTTTTTTTTTTGAAAGGCAGAAACATTATTTATCATCTTACACAACACCCCTTTTCACTTTAAATTGTTTTGAAAGATATTTCTTTTAATATAAAAATTTAATTTTTTAATACCCCATGATAAAATAAGTTATATTTAGTTGAAATCTCTTTAAAAAATCTGCCTATTTTTACGGAACCGCTTGAGTGCGTGTGTACAGTTTTAATTATAATTTATACTATATGACAACTCGTTGACCTCCTACCTGTGGGAATGCAGAGGGTCATTATAACAGCATGTCGACTGTATTGATTTGTTAGACAAAAACAAAAAAGGCAATAATAGAATATAATCATTGACCAGAAGTGAAATCTTGAACTGTTGTTCCATAAGGTAGGGATGCTGGGCGCTAATGGGCTATCTGCATTAAGAAAATATTTTCTCTTCTGATTTATTTGTTATTATTATAAATCAGCTGTTCAGACAAATAGATTGTTTTAATAGAGAGGAAAAAACAGCTCATGACAAAATCTGTCTTAGGCATGTGAATGTAGTCCAATAAGAGGGATTGTAAAAGAAGCTCTTTATTTTACAGGTATTCTAAGCAAAGAACGTAACACAAGTAAAAAACAGTATCTTATAAAATTGACAAAACAGAGATTAACATTAACGTACAGCGCTCAAAGGCTCTCATTACCTCACCAGCTCTGTTTTGCAGATCAAGATCCAACTGACTTTCATTTGAGAGAGCTTCTGCCTTATAACTTTTCTAATGAAGTGACTCTCATTACGCAGGAAGGGACGTAATTCCAGAAAGTTCATGGAAACCAGGAAGCTATTTGAAAGTTCGAGGTCCTTTCGAAAATATTTTGTCGCCAGGGTCGGTCACCCCACAAAATGCTCGCCAAATTTGTCGCAAAAGTCGCCAAATTTTTTTTTTTGTCGCTGTAAAAGTCGCGCACCATCGCTGTCGCCAGTTTGTCAAGATCAGCATCCTAGGGAAAACGACTTATAGCTTTCTGGATGGAGTGATGCATTTTCAGATCAGTGCTTTAACTAGCAGGAAAACTGTATATAAAATCCTACCCATTTCATTAATCTTACATCGATTTAAGATAATTTCACTAAAATACCCTGAGACTTCAGCGATTGATTTCGTAAGCAGAGAAGATCGATTACTACTTTTCGGTCACGGTTAACGAGCAAGTAAAAGAAGTACTTTCGAAATGTGAACCTGATCAAACAAATTGTCGATAAAAGTTGCTGTACTGGTGTCAGCCATTATTTTCATCAAGAAAAGCCTTAATTTAGACACAAATTTGTTAGAATTTGTATTCAGCAGGATTGGGTTCAAAGGATTAATAGTAGAGTCCGGCCTGTGTTTCAAGACTGATTTTGAGCGCCAGTAGCGCCGACTCGCTTTCATTTTCTTACATTTCAACGATTACTCCACGTCATAGGACCCAGTTACATTAAATGTTTACCTACTTTTCCCTTTCTTTCTTTTTATCACTCGTATGAAGAAAAGAGAAAGTGGCCAGAATGTCAAAAATTTGAACCAGGATTTTGACGGAATCTCTCCACGTTTAGACCACTTTGAATTATGTCTGTGAACACGATAACTGAAACCATTAGAGATAAAGGGATGAAGTTATGTGGTCTTTAAACATAATTTGTTTCTATCACAACACAAACCACTAAAAGGGAAGTTCAGGCGCTGTCCGAAGTCATGCGAACAAATTATGTTCAAAAACTTGAATAGCGTTAGATGGATACAAAATTTGGTACAAAACTTTTAATGTCAGCGAATGCAGTCCTGTATGTAAATTTTGAACCAAATCAAAGGGTCATTCACGGTCTGTAGCACATTGAAGCCAATCCTCAAGGAGTCTCCCGCGTACATGCGCAGCACCGTCTGTGCAACGAGATTATTGACTCTTGCTTTGGAGCTTTATTTTCTCATCCGATTCTCCATGCGCATATTTGTAGCACCAGCACGCGGAAAAGATTGTCCTTTTGTTTCTAAGAAAGAGGAAATCGGCAAAATGTGTATTTAACTGGAACGCATCTCTTTAAATGGATTTTTTTACCTAAATATTTCTGTCATTGATCCCAATACAATAGGTCTGAATTCTTTTTATCCACGCGGGGATTGGAAACAGTGTCTTTTTCTGAGAAGTGCATGAGAAAGTGTAGGGTAATTCATTCTCCCCACATGGTTGCTTTGCATGATGGAGCAATCAAGAGAAGCCACCCTTGATGGTCTACAGTAGCAGGTTAATTATATCTGGCTGTCACTCTGAAAGTTGGCTCTCAAAAAAAGTTTTACTTGAGTTTCTGCTCTTGCTCCTAAAAAGTCTGCAAACCAAATGTGACAGCATGTTACTGTTTATCATGAACAATCAGTAATTATGTGATAATAACAGGCAAATTATTCATAATAACCAAATAAGGGCAAAAGTTTAACCTGATTAATTTATGAATACCTCATCATAAACCGATTGTTAAGAATAATTGCCACTAAATTATTAGGTTAATGGTCATACATGCGATCTATTGACGACCAAACTATTGGTAAATGAGGATTAATTAAGCAAATTATGCTAACATTGAATTAGAGGGCAAAGCTACTTTAGTCCTAGCCTCCTCTCAATTACAGTTGTGGAGTTTATTTCAGAAACAAAATATATTCCTTGTGCCCATTTCAGATGCTGCAGGGTCAGGAGACAATTTTTCCATTTCATTTTAAGAATTAAAACTGCAGATATCCCTTTGAAAAGACCACTGAGTCACTGGAAGCTACTTAGTTTCTGTCTGCTACTAGCGCAATGTGGATGTTTTTGTTAAAAATTCTGCCCACTTCTGATGCTGTGAAATCAAGTATGCAATAAGTCACCTTGAAAGAGGAGATATAAAAAAGGATTATCACTAATTACTTGGGGTTCTGAAAGTGATTTTAACTGCTGATTAAAACTTTAAATTCGTGAATCAACGCAACCCCAAATTCTTTAAAGCAGAAAAAACAAAATAGATTCAAAACCAAAAATAATTAATACATTGACGAAATCATTAAAATGGTCCCAATAACCGGTTAATGTGATAAATTTGCTAAGATGACACTTTAACCTGTTATTTAGCTGCTGCGGAATAAATCTTGTGGACCACAAAATAATATCCACATTGATGGTACATGATATTGTTTTCTGAAGTAACGATTGAACCGTGCCTTGCACAGTCAAGGCGACATCACCAAAATAGGGGAAAGGTACGGAAGGTGACGTTTACATTTTTACCGAGTGATCTAAATAGAGAACCTCCTGGAAACAAAATGGACTCATTACAGCACCTGCTCGTGTAAAATCATCCAAAAGGAATGGGACCACAATAAAGGAATAAGAGAAGGCGGGGCCTGAATTGTTAACCTGTATGACGGCCCATTTTCGTGGGGGAGGAAAAGTGATCGCACCACAGCAAAACAATGGAAGCAGATGTCTTATCGCGTGAATTGGATTCCATGGGCGAATGAACCCATGACAGGAGGGGAGTTAGTGGGGATTGATACGCGGTAACATTGATATAACTGGCAAAACAAAAGAGAAGTTGGGAGGTATTTGATGGGGAACTTGATATAGTCCATAAAACAGGCTGAGGAAGCTTAGGCAGATATAATGCGGCAAGATTGATACAGTCCATAAAAAAAACTGGTATGAAGTTGAGGTGTAGATCTGCTATGGCAACATTGATACAGTCCATAAAAAAAATGAAAAAGAGGTTGAGTAAGTGATGGATACGGCAAATATCATTTGATACAGTCCGGTAAAACAGGCGAGAAGTTGTTGAGGTAGACGATATGTGCGCAAACATTGATACAGTCCATAGTAGGCGGAGGAAGCGAGGGTAGAGGGATGATAAAAATACTGATACAGTCCATAAATTTTATTGATTGAAATGGTCTTAAGATGTTCTATATCCCCACAGGCGCTTACCGAAGAAGTATTTTTTCAATTCATATCCAGCCCAAAGTTAATCACAACACCCAAACTAAGAATCTCGCGCTGGAAGTAAATTTTACTGAAGGTCGTGCTGGGTGGATTTCTTTAACTGCTGCTCTTTCCGCTGGTAATCATACCAAAGTGAAGAAAACATCTATTTTCTGAACCATATTAAGTTTTGTTTTTATTTAGTGTTGATTTTATTGATTTAACCACTGAGCCTAAGTGGGCGAAAAGTGGCTTGTTAGGGGGTTGATTTGATAAGAATTATATGTACCTCACAACAATGCCCTCGTGATAAATCTTACTAAAAAACTGTCTCTTTAAAATAAAAAAAAAAAACATAAAATAATTCCATCTATGAGAAAGACGCACCTAAAAGAATATTTAAAGCAATTATTTTAGAAATTCATCGTAAAAATGGAAAGGGCTTATTTAAATTAAGTTTAAAGCATTTTTTGAATACTGAATTCAAAATTGGAGAAAATTAAAATGGAAACTTACCATATCATCGAAAGAGAATTTTTTTGTATCAGATAAGTTGTGGTAAAATTTATTTTTCTGCTATATTATTTTTTGTAAGTCAATGAGGGATGAAGAAAATTCTCCTTCTATCTTTAATGAATTAAAATTTTCAAAACCATTTCGAGGTACATTCTCCCTCCAAAGTGAGTATTTCTTAAAACCCAACATTCTCCTTATTATTTCAGGATAAATTATTTCTGATAGTATTTGCTCTTACTTTTTTCCAGTCCATTAAAAAGTATGCATTGAATTAATGAAATGGCAAAAAAGCCATGCATTGTTAACCTTTTAAACATTGATTTTAATTTGTGCTTATTGAGATAGAAATTTTTTATTTTAAAATTCTAGTTCCACTAGCTTATTTTCGATATTTCCTGTGTAATTAAATGCACTATATGGAGCAGACAGGATTCAACCATTTCAGGGAAAAGGTAATAAGTGGTTTTATTATACTGAAATGACCCAAAATAATGAATTGGAACTCATATTTAACATGTAGTTTATAAAATGTAGTGTATTGTCTACTATTTTCTGCTTGTAGAATCATTTTTTTAGTTTCCAAAAAAAAAGCCAATCATCTCCCATAATTTATCATCTAGATTCACTCTAATAAATTAAGTAATGATTTGAATAATTTCAATTTGTAAAGGATGTAATGGGATTTCAACCTGATATTCGCTTTCATAAAAAAGAGATTTTCTTTAGTAATTAGTAAATAATTAGATGAAATTTCTTTTGGAAAATGAAGTCGCGAGATTCATATGTGATCACCTGGCCTGAATTTATTAACCGAGGCTTTCGGTGCTTTAACTATAGGAATTTTAGTTCATATCACCACCTGCTATGTGACGTAAGGTCATTTTGTGCTGAATTTGACCCAATCTAGATGACAGAAAAGCCTGCATCTCACCACAAGGCCAGTTATTTCTATAAAATATTCCCACGATTTTGTAATCTTGATATTGCATGGTGGGCGAGAATTTCTTGTGATGGAAATTTTCTAAAATAGTTTTATAGTTTTGTAAATAGCCAAAACGCTTAAAATAATTAGTCTTAACCATTTTTTCAAAAGAAAACCCTTACTTCAAACAATGTCTCCTTAGAAAGTTTTCATATGAGAGATTGTCTTTAAACAAATGTACCACCTGATATTTCAAGTCTAAATATTTTACTTCCCTTAACTCACTTATCTTGTTTTGTCAAAAAACACATGTTTGACGACGAGAAACAAGTGAAAAGAAGGGAATGTATTTTAAACCCAAATTCATTTCAAACCAGTAGAACGCATTTCTTGCAAACAATGTTGATATCCCTTGACAATTTCATCTGAAAACGTTCTCGGAACAGCTAAAAAAGATGATTCTTTTCTTATTTTAATATTCATAACTTCTTTGAAAACAAATCTTCCTTTATAGATTTGTTAGTTGCTCGTCGAATTTACAGTTGTAAATGAGCAGAAATTTCAAACCTATATTTGAAGGTAGTATTTTTATAAATGGAAAACTTGTCGCAGCTAATTTTCATTTCTACTAAAAAAAGCTCCTTTTATATTAAATCCCAAATGCCCGGATATTTTAGCTCTTGCTTTGCCTGGGAAAACAATACATTCTTATTTTAGCCTGGCTCTTCTAAAGAGGAGGAAATTTAAAGACAAAAAACTTTGGCTTTATACTAAAAGGAGTCTACTCTATAAAATGTACCTCATTAAATATTTAAAATTATGGAAAAATACTAAAATCACCTCCAATGTTGAACGTGTTATCCATTCTTAGAAGCCAGAGAAAAACTGAACATTAAAAATGGAAACATGACACCCATGAGGACAGTGCAAACATTACTCTAAAGCTACAACCACATATATCTACGCCCAATTTATCGAATAAGCCTGCATTCTTTTCTTAAACACCTAGCGGCATTTTGAAAGAAATTATGCCTGTTCATAGAGACCTGCTGGATTTAGTTTTCATTATATTAACTCCTGCTTCCAATACTGCAAGGGAGTCGAACTTGTAATTTTGAAACCTAGCTTGATGGGGATGACACCTGGTTGAAAATTCTCCAAACTTTCCCAAACGGAAGATCAGTGTAGCACACCATATTCTAATACTTCAAACCTGTATTTACGAGTTGCTTAATCAAAGTGGTGCCTTTCTTTCCTATAGCGCCGTCCTTGAAACGCGTAATATATGGATGCCTGCCTATGTAAACATGGTAGAGAACTTTCAAATTTATTCCTGGTGGTACAGAGCCCAACTCTAAGTAAACCATCTCCATGGTACTGTTGTGAGCCCAATCCCTCACAAACCATCATCTTCGGTGGTAAACATTGCAGTAGAATCTATATGAACCTCTACAAACTATCTGTCAAAAAAAGTAGGAGTTCAACTTTCTACAAACCATCTTCGGTGGGTAACACAAGTAGAGCCCATCCTTCTACAAACGACCCTCCGTGAGCAACTGAACGAAGAG
>BGPR01041024.1:0-13759 GCA_013235015.1 Araneus ventricosus | reverse complement strand
TAAAATCATTAAAAATATATCAGAAAAGTAATAAAAAATATTCATTATACATCTATTATTACATCTATTGATATATCGTATTTTATTACATCTATTGAGCTAAGAGATGGCTCTGAAATTTCAAAATCCGAATGAAACATTGTTTCTTACTGAACCCTTCAAATGATTACAACTTCAACTCTAATTTTCGTTTCCCAGCCCGGAAATAAAATTCCAGGCTTCATATAAAATATAAATGTGTTAACTGCAGATGATTGTTGTGTTCGATAAAAAAATTTTACATGTATTCTAATATATTCTAATAAAATAGTGGTAAAACTTTTATAAATGCGCACAGTCGCGGAAAAAAAGTGATCCTCTCTGCACTATTCCGCCGCTATTCGTTTTATCTTAAAACAAAAGGTACCAATTTTCAAGAAGTAACGTCTACTAATAGATTCCATGTCTAAAATGTTCAAAAGCGGTCGTCTACACATTTATAATTGCCTTAACTTCAAGATTTCTAGTGGAAACGCATATTTTATCTAAAAATATTTCGAATCTACATAAAACTTTATGCTGGAATACCCAGTTTCATCAACCCAGCATTTTTGGTTTCGGAATTATGAACAAATGAAACTTTGAGTTTCTAATCTTAATGTAAAATATTGAATTTTTATTGATATCATTAGAAATAATGTAACTATTTACCTAGGATTTTTTATGTAGTAGTAAGAATTATTCTGTGCATTTTACACTTTTACTTTTTATTTTAAAATAATTTTCAGTTCATGACATATTTTATCAAAAAATTATGTTAAAAAGTTTTTAAATAGCAAAACTTATAAATTTTAACAGTAATCGAAGCAGGTGGTCATTTGATAAGCCTATTCAAAATTTCTGCATATTCGTACGAGAGGTTTTGAAGTTACGTTAAATTTTCAATTTTCGCTGTAAAACCATGCATTTAAGGAGGCGTCTTATATATTTCGAAAACATTTTCATCTATACTATTAAAATTCGGAGGTAAGCAAACGTTTGTATGTATGCATGTCCGACTATCTTCTCAGGAACCGCTGAACGGAGAAGCACGCGGAAAGTACCAAAAGATGCGGGATAATCCAGGGAATCCATTTCGGCTATTTAAATTTCAAAATTACAATTACTTAAAAAGTTATTAATTAAAAATGGCAAAATGAATGAATAGACGTGCTGCCATCTATTGGCAGAATGGTGAATTCATTCACGGCGGATTATTTTTTTTCCCTATTATTAGTTTTCGCATTGGGTGTTGCATTTATTTATTTATTTAACAGAATTTGGTATTTCCTTTTGACCGAGCTTCTGTGTTTGGGTTTATTAACAATTGAAAAAAAATCGTTTTCTTGCATTTTTCTTTCTTTTTTTTTGTCGTACGGTGTTTCGCAACATTTACGTTTCTTGGGGGAAATATTGATTCATTTTTATCCGTTTTTTCTTTATTATTCGTTTTATTTTTTCTTTTGCAAAACAAATATCATGCTAATCGGTTTTAATTTATAAGCATAAGAATTCTCGCGTTTTCATTCAAACCAAACTGCTTTAAGGTAGTAAAAAGGCTAGAACTGAAAGTTTGAATCCAACAAGAGAGGATTCAAAACAGATTTACGTTTGTTGGGGAAGCTTAGTGACAATATTTATAGGGAAAATAACAGAGGCGGGCATATGAGAAAATGTGGATTCCGAGAAATGCTGGGTCATTAACTATAAGGCAATTAAAAGGTTGGATTTAAAAATTTTAATTAAACAATTTAGGATTCAAAGGATTTTTTACGTTTTGGGGGGAACGTAGCGTTTACGTTAGAGACAATATGTGTAAAAAAAATAAACCAGAGGTGGGCATATTTAAATTAGTAATAAAAAGACTAGATTTCAAAGAATATTTACATTTGCCGGGCATATGCAAATATGGATCCCAAGGCCATAATGCAATCAATATCGAAGAAAAGAAACAAGACAAATCCTCAGCAGATAAAATTGGAATTTACGTTGTGTCGAGTGAAAATAGAAAAGATATGAAAATCATCCGAGATCCACTGGTTTTTACAGTTTCTTAAAGAGCCAAGAAGATATGAAACACGATTTGAAGACAATAAGAAACAAATTCTAAAATATGAATTTTGAAAACATCGACGACTAGTCAGATGATTTCCAACTCAACACTGAAATATCTTACAGAAGTTTTCTTACCTCTTGATATTCGTTTGCCAGAATGAATGGAGTGGACTATGTGCAGAACTATACTTTATGCAGATGCACATTATTTCGATTAATGTTGAGACATTTCAGATTCAACTATTTCATATTAAGATTTAAATAATAACAAATGAATTAAAAAGAAATTTTCGAGTAATTTCTTCTCTTAAACTGTCAAGTGTTGTTTTATAAGACAGCGTTTTGCAATAAAAGAAACTGTAATACACACATTACATGAACATTCATCAATTGAAAAGAACGCAAATATTCTATAGTTAACGCCTTTCTGAGGCTGTTTGAAAGCCTGACATTCTTCTTACGAAATAATTGAGTACGTATTGCTTGAACAGATATTTTTTCGAATCATTTGCATATTTCAGAAATAGTTTAAACATCAAAGGTCGTGAAAAAAATCATTTAGATGTCCATGTACGTGTTTATAACATTTTTACCACAATTTTATTAGAATAAATTCCTATATAAAATTTTTTTAAAAATCGAAGGCAACAAGAAGCATTTCAATCAAAGGTAGTATTTTATTTGAAGCTTGGTATTTTATTTCCGAGCTGGTAAACGAAAATTAGAGTTGAAGTTCTAAGCATTTGAAGGGTCCAGTAAGAAACAATGTTTCATCCTGATTTTGAGATTTCAGAGTTATCTCTTAACTCAATGGATGTAGTGATATTCTTAATGAATATTTTTTTATTACTTTTCGGCTATATTTTTAATGTCAATTTTTTCTTCAAATTTTCAAACGTAAAGTGAATTTTAAACATTTTCCAACCTTTACACATTTTTACAATAACCTATAACTTTTCTCTTATTTATCTAATTTTAGAATTGAGATACAGAATTTGTCATTATTTGATTTAGTACGACCATCTCTGTCAGTGAAGAATTTTGAGTTTCCTTTAAATGGAACAAAAAAAAATCATGTCACAGGAAATTAAAGGTGTAGAAAGTCTGAATAAACTTTTTCTGGCCCATGTGTGAGATTTAAAAATTCAGTGCATAATTAGGAAATTTTATTAAAAAATATCAAGCTTGGGGGGGGGGGGCAGTAATACAAAATACATTAAAGTTTTTTAAGGAATGAACAATGAATGATTTCACTCGCATTTTAAATTGCTTTCAATATTTATTTCCGATATATTAGTTTATATAAATATAGCAAAAATTTGGGAACATTCGATCAATGCAGAACGTGAATTAAACTCTTAAAGGCATTTAATTTGTTTAGTGGCAGGCTTTCAAGTGCTCTCCACAGCTACAACTAAAAAGGCAATATAATTGGGAAAATATACCGGAAATGTTTGGTTTTTTTTACTTGAAGACGTCTTTCTGCTCGTTACAGCGATAGTCGGTCGAACTTTCTTGTGTGACAAAATACCGTCAGATTTGAATCGCTAATAAGTACGAGGCTAATAATGCGAAAAGAATGGTTGACCCCATAACGGATAGATCATATCTGTAAGAGTTTGTCGCATAGAATTTATATTGACTGTGACGTTATCGTATCAGTGTAGGCGCCTGCTCGTGATTGTTATGAATTAGTTTTATGTAAGGTTATAAATAAGTGTAGCGTGGAAACGTTTTTCGCTAGGAGTTTGATTATGGTGTCATTTTAAAGAGCTTGATGCGTATTACTAGGACCGAAAGTGAGACAATTAAAATATTTAACAGAATATAAGTAAAAATCAGTATTAAATTGAAAATTTCAAACTCCGCATGTTTTTATTATTATAACAAGAACACTTTTCATTCGAATTCTACGAAATTTACAGAATACTTGACGAAACGTGAAATAAACATTTTATTAAAATTTGAATATTAAGTGGAAAATGAGCATTTGTAGTAAATAACGTTTCGCTGTGTACGCACCAAAGTTAATTCTATATACTGTGAACAGATGGTGGCATCAAATGTTACTCTAAATAAAAGGAATCTAAACTGGCAAAATACCGAATGGGGAACTTCAGCATTTTTTTATTTTTTAAATCGATTTCAAATGCTTCGAAACGAAGAATAACATGAAAAAGAATTTATAGACAGTTTTGTTTCATTTAAATTTGCAATCAAAGTTCGCCTCTCAAAAAACCCTGGGAAAACGATCCATTCTGGCCCGAAACGGTTCTGACGTCATAGATGCCTGACAGGGGAGGCACACGCTTCCTTTCCGTTCGTTCTATTTAGATATTCTTTTTTTTCCAACTATTGCATCAGATGAAATAATGTCGGGAAGATACAAGTATTGTATTGTTCCTAAATGTAGTAATGCAACTGTAACAGCACCCGATAAATTATTGATCAATGTGCAACAAATGATGTTATTTGCAATAAGTGATGTAAAGTGATGAAGAAAGATCCGAAGCTTAATCCGGAATTATCTGCAAGCAGCATTCGTCGTGTCTGTGTAGATCATTTTGATGTGAGTTATTAATCTATATTATGTCTATTAAAATTGTATATCAAGAAGCACATTAAATTCAGAATTCGATATCTTTTTTTGTTTTTAAAAGAAGTATAAGGTGAGGTTAGCAACCAAAAAAAAGATACTTTAGAACAAATAGTTAAATTTAATTAGTTTTTTCCCGTTTGATTGCGTGGAATTTATTTTTGGCCCTTCAAAGGGTAAAAATATAGAAGATCCCACCTTCTTTAAGATTGTTTTTTTTTAAAAACTTGCTCTTGTTATTTTATTGTATAATTTTTTTCAATGGATATTCGAATGATTCTTATATTTTTTAAAAAAATATAGTTCTATTGAAAATTAATAAGAATATCTTAAAAATTAGATTAAATTCACGACTTATTTGACAATGAAATTAGTTTTCATTCGTAGCTCAACAAAATAATGCGCAGAATTAATTTTTGATGCAAATTAAATCCTCTATATTCAATGAATGTATTAAAATAAAAATTTGTATTCAGAAAGTTAGTTAGAGACGTATAAGGTGAGGTTAGCAGGAAAAAAGAAATATATATTTTAAAGCAAACAGTTAAATTTTATTTGTTTTTTCCCTCTATTATCCCCCTCTTTTGATTACGTGGAATTAACATTTTAAGAAACCATTGATACCCCATAACATCAGGAAGTTCTTTAAAGAAGAGCCTTGAATTTAATATTGGTTCTGTTTTTGATATAAGTATAAGATGAGGTTAAACGCATAAGTACCTGTATGAGCTCGTATTGAAGGATTACGTGGTAGCCACGTGTAGTTTTAAGGTTTATAAATAGATTTAATATTGTTCCTATTTTGGCACCGGCTTTAAAAAAAATTATTTTATACTTTTAAAATCACGGTTTCTGTTTAATTTTTAAAAAGTTAATTTTTATTTTTTCACATGAAAGGTTAAGCGCGGAAACACATATGTAGAACGCAGCTGGACTTTAGCTGTTTCCTGCTTTTTTTATTTATGCTGATTCATCCACATGGGGATAGTGATGATTTAATAGCATTACCAGAATTAATTTATTTCTTCATTTTCAGTGGATTTTTTTATGGGAGTTTAAAGATTTCATTTCTTTTTTATGCCGAATTCGGTTAACATTAAAAAGAAGTTAAGCTAGAATTAAATTTGTTTCGTCGGTTCTGTTTTCTTGCTTTTTATTGTTTTTTAAGCACTTTGTCTGTCTACATATTAGTATACACACCATGGGAAACTGTTTGGATTCTGAGTTATGACAGGGTTTTTTTTAGCTAATTTCAGCATTTTATATTATTTTTTGTTTTATGTTGTTTCATTGAAGATGATTATAAGACAAAAAAGGAGAAATTTTACCGTTGTGGTTTTATTACTCGTATCTCAGCCATCATAAAATCGGAATTTTTCTTCAAATACATTGCCATCATTGTAGAATCAATCCTTGGCAAATTATCCGATTTACCTTGTACAAAACCAATATCCATTGTGAAATTGAACGTTGAATAGTAGAAAAGACGAAATTCACTTGTAAAATGTTGGCTGGTACAATCGCCTTGATTCAAAGCAGGGCATTAAAGTAGCGAAAGAGAAGTATGCGAAGGAAGGCAGCTGTGACGTCAATATCTACTCAGAAAATGAGAGTGCGTTTCGGATCGCATCATGATTCCTGCTATTTCAGTGCATCTTCCGCTCTCAATATTTAAATAAATAAATTTTTGTAAAATTTCAATTGCATATTTGAAATTAGAATGATTTTTTCTACAAATACGGATGGCTCTCACATGTTTTTTAAAAATGCTGAAGTTCCCCATAGCGCGAGCATCAAGTACCTGCGTAGGCGCATGGGCGTGACTGATTTGAATTAGCTTATGTAAGACGTATATAAGGGAAAACGCCTTTAGCTGGGAGGTTGATTCTGGTGTCATTTTAAAGAGCTTGAGGAGTATTACTAGGACCCAAAGTGAGACAGTAAAAATATTTATCAGAATATAAGTAAAATCGGTATGAAATTGAAAATTACAAACTCGTAACAGATGTCGTCTTATATGCCTCGTATGTATACTCGTAATTATAGAAAACGCAAGTCAGAAGACAGCTAACTTGAAAAGGATTCCAAGAAGACTAAAAAGTCCAGTGCGGAGCGAATGAAAGAGCTACGGTGGCGTCGAAAAGGAAATAAAAAAACATAAGAAAGGTGCAGTTCATGACCTCGCCGTAGATATTTCCTGAAAACGTCGGGATAAATTCATAAAACAAGTGTTTCGTGTTAATATGTAATTTAATTATCAATCTCCTTAATGCAATATTTACTCAGGGTAGTATAATTGTTACAATAGATAAATCACATTCTACCACAGACCCTTGCTACATGCGATAAACTTGTGATTTAAATTTAATTTGTTACATATATGCAAGGAAGGATCTAGGAATTTGTAAGGATACTGTGGAAAAGCTTTGTTTTGTATATTTTTAACTTTTATTTAAAAAATTTCGTCCTCTTCACAAGATTGCCAATCCTTGAATTTTTCTAATAAAGTATGTCAATCACATATTCAGAATTGGCTTTTATATCTTTATGAATGCTAGAAAGGTAGCTTACAGAGCTTTGCCTCTCCTTTTGAGCTGCGTAAATAATTCTCGCAGCTTTTTAACGTTTAAAAACTCTTCTCTGCTGTGATTGTCATCACAAGAATCGTCCCAAATATTTGAAGAAGAATTGACCCAATCGGAAAGATAACACACTTTAAGAGTTTCAGCAGTTGTCTCTGGTTTTCCCTAACCACACTTTCCCATTTTGACACATCATTCTCCTATTTAATGTCATCCGTCCGTGTTTGACTTTGTTTTCCACTTTAAATTTCTCTCAAAAGTCACATCTGACACTTTTTGGGGACTGAAATCAAAGGTTAGAATACGTGACCAAAATTCAGTAGATACACAAATATTCTCTTTTGATATGTCCTCGCCAGTAACAGGACTCCACTATGGGGAATCATTCCATGTATTTGCTTATTGAAACTCGGTCTTCTTTGGGTGCACTTCTACTTGAAGGGTGCAAGGCCTTCAAGTGGTAAAGTCTGGGAAACACATTAATTGAAGTTTGGAAATAAAATGATCAATTGTAGGCAAGGTCGGATACAGACGGGGGCTTCCAGGCTCAAGCCCCCTTCGGATCTTAAATCATACATTGTCTAAAATTCTATGTGTTGAATATTTTAGATTTTTTTTCATCTAGACTTTCCAGAAAAGTAAATACAATATAGTGAAAGTTCAGACAGAGTTTAAAATGCTTTGCATTGAATTTTTTAAAAAAATTTTCTATCTAAACTTTCCGCAAAATTAATTACAATATAGAAAATGATCAGTCATAATTGCGTATTTACGGGCATAGAAGTGAGGAGAATACCTCCCTCTCTTTGGCAAACAAATAGACGTGGTTTTCTCTTCCTTATTTTCCGTTGTTCTTTATGCTGGGTGGCTAACGATAATTCAAGGGGCAAGAGGTTTTGTTCAGAGCTTTTTAGGGTACTCTAATTGTTCCAGTACGCAAGAACTGAATAATGACAAAGCACTAAGACATAATTTTGAGACGATTATATTTCAGGAACCAAGGGCGATTCTATAAATCCTTTAAAGGGGGTTAAGATACTGTTACGGATATTAGTATAACACAGAAAGACATATCCAGAATAATTTCATGCAATCAATATCGAAGAAAAGAAACAAGACCAATCCTCAGCAGATATAATTGGAATTTCCGTTGTGTCGAGTGAAAAGAGCAAAGATAAGAAAATCATCTGAGATCCACTGGTTTTTACAGTTTTTTAAAGCACCAAGAAAATATGAAACACGTTATGAAGACAATAAACAACAAATTCTAAAACATGAATTTTGAAAATATCGACGACTAGTCAGATGATTTCCAACTCAACACTGACAGACAGACAGACTTACAGACGTTTTCTTACCTCTTGATATTCGATTGCCAGAATCAATGGAGTGGCCAGTGTACAGAACTATACTTTATGCAGATGCACATTATTTCATTAATGTTGAAACATTTCAGACTCAACTATTTCATATTAAAATTTAAATAATAACAAATAAATTAAAAAGAAATTTACGAGTAATTTCTTCTCTTAAACTGTCAAATGCTGTTTTATAAAACAGCGTTTTGCAATAAAGGTAAATATAATACACACATGACATGAACATTCATCAATTGAAAAGAACGCAAATATTCTAGAGTTAACGCCTTTCTGAGGCTGTTTGGAAGCCTGCCATTCTGCTTACGAAATAATTGATTACGTATTGCTTGAACAGATATTTTTTTCTAATCATCTGCATATTTCAAAAAAAGTTGAAATTTCAAAGATCGTGGAAAAGAGCATTTAGATGTTCATGTACGTTTTTATAAAATTTTTACCACTATTTTATTAGAAAATATTTCGATATAAAAATTGTTTAAATTGCACAGGACGAGCTACAAATTAATATCTGTCTAAGTTTTATTTGAAGCCTGGAATTTTATTTCCGGCCTGGTAAACGAAAATTTTAGTTGACGTTCTAATTTTGAAGGGTCCAGTAAGAATCGATGTTTCATTGAGATTTCAGATCTTTAAACTCAATAGATGTATTAATATTCTTAATAAATACTTTTATTACCTTCCTGCTATATTTTTAATGTCAATTTTTTCTTCAAATTTTCAAACGTAAAATGAATTATAAAAATTGCCATCCTTAACATATTTTTATACTAGCTTATAACTTGGCTCTGATTTATCTATTTTTATAAGTGAGATCCAGAATTTGTCATTATTTGATTTAGTTGGATCATCTATGTCCTGAAGAATTTTGACTTTCCTTTAAATGGAACAAAAAATAAATCATGTAGCAGGAAATTAAAGGTGTAGAAGGTCTGAATAAACTTTTTCTGCACCAGGTGTGAGATTTAAAAATTCAGTGCATAATTAGGAAATTTTATTAAAAAATATCAAGCTTAGGGGGTGGGACAGTAACACAAAATACATTAAAGTTTTTTAAGGAGTGAACACTGAATGATTTCACTCGCATTTTAAATTGTTTTCAATATTTATTTCCGAAATGTTAGTTTATATAAATATACAAAAAACGCGAAAACATTCGATCAATGCAGAGTGTGAATGAAACTTTTAAAGGCATAAAATTTGTTTAGTGACAGCCTTTCAATAGCTCTTCACAGCTACAACTAAAAAGGCGATAAAATTTTGAAAATATACCGCAAATGGTTTTTTGACGTGAAACCGTCTTTCCGCTCATTACAGTGATATTAGGTAGAACATTCTTGTTTGACAAAATACCGTCAGATTTGAATCTCTAATAACTACGAGACTAATAATGCAAAAAGAGTTGTTGACCCCACAACGGATAGATAATATCTAAAAGAGTTTGTCGCACAGTATTTATCTTTGACGTCATCGTACCAGTGTAGGCGCATGCGCCTGATCGTTATGAATTAGCTTTATGTGAGGCGTACATGGCTTTGAAACGCCTTTAGCTGGGAGGTTTATTTTGCTGTTATTTTAAAGAGATTGAGGAGTATTACTAGGACCCAAAGTGAGACAATAAAAATATTTATCCCAATATAAGTAAAATCGGTATGAAATTGAAAATTACAAACTCGTAACAGGTGTCGTCTTAAATGCCTCGTATGTATGCTCGGAATTATAGAAAATGCAAGTCAGAGGAAAGCCAAAAAAGTCCAGTGCCGAGCGAATGAGAGAGCTACGGCGGCGTCGAAAAGGAAATGAAAAAACATCAGAAAATCGCAGTTCGTGTCCTCGCCGTAGATTTTTTTTGAAAACGTCGGTCTAAAATCATAAAACAAGTGTTTCGTGAACTGCGTTTAATGTTTTTTTTATGAATAATAAATGCATAAATCATGATTCACACGATGGAGAATGTCACATTTATCCCTTACTTTTAAAACATAATTATTCCGATTATTTGTAATTCTTCATTGATGAGACTTTCTAGATATTGAATATTTCTGAAAATCCGAAATTTTTCTGCATGTTTTCTACTTATAACTTGCAGTTTTCAGCCAAATTATATGAAACTTACAGAATACTTGACAGTGTGTTAGAGAAGTAATTACTTAAAATTTGAAGTTAATACTATGAGTGTTTGAGGAAATATGAGTATTTGTAGTAAATGATTTTTTACTGCGCATGTGCGAGGTGCAGTGTAATTTTTCTTCCAAAATTTCAAAGCCAGACATATATGGCAGTTTATATAAAAATTACAGTTGGACAGAAAAAAACAGAACAAAAATTATAGACTCAGAAATATATACGCATTTCAGAGAATTAAATTCTATTTGCTTTCAAAGAGAAATTAAAAGATTAGGGGTTTTCCACAAGCCGATTGATTTGAAGCTTTAATCTCTGCATGGGTGTTTAACATATTTCTTGCGTTTATATAATACAGTATAACTATTCGAAGATTTTAGTTCAAAAATTAATTTTATTTATAATTAGTTATTTTACTAACAGGAACTTTCCTTTCCCGTAAAGAAAGGATCCTGGGATTTTTTAAAAGTAAATCTTTGTATTTTCCCGCATATACATGATATTTTTACCAAAATACATGTAAATATTGCGCACAGTAAACAAAGCCATTAAAATGAAAGTTTCAAATCATTATTATCTTTCATTGGAACGGGAACAGGCGAAACAATTTCTTCGTCACTTTTTGTTCGGTTCTCTCGTGACTCTGCTGGGCAAGAGAGGGTCCCACACGGTATTAGGAGATTACCCATGACTTTTCGCAGTTCACGAAATATTGTCACGTATTCTGTAATTTTCCTATAATTTGGTTGAAAACTCTAAATGTTATAAGCGAAAAACGCGCGGAAAAAATCTTTTTCATTAAATTATGTTTATCTCCCTCGAATATACATGCTATTTTTACGAAAAAGACATGCGAGTATTGCGGCCACATAGTAGAACAACTGATGAAAGTTACAAATCTTTATAAGCTTTCTGAGATACAGGGTGAGCCGAAATCATTTTCATCTTTATGACATTCTGGTTGGTCCCGTAAATGTCCTCGTGACCCACTGTAAAACGTTCACACAATTATATATCCAACGATTCTCCACAAATGATTCTGAACCATTGTACCGGTATTAACTCCACATTTTTTTCATTTTACGAATTATGCTTAACTTTTGGACACCAGTGAATCTAACGCTGCTAACAGTGACATCAAGGAAACAAACGACTAGAGAAATCGTGCCTTCGAACAGTGCTGAAGAATACTTAATGCGAATGATATTTATGCCTGCAATTAATCATTTTATTTCCAAACTTCAGTTAATGTTTAACTCAGACTTTACACCTTGAAGGCCCTTACACCAATGAAGTAAAAGAGTTCCCAAAAAAGACACAGTTTTAATAAGAAAATACATAAAATCTTTCCCCACTGTAGAGTCCCGTTACTGGCAGGGAGATATTAAAAGATAATATCTGCGTTCTCATTTCAATATTGGAAAAATTATGAATTTTACCTTAGACAGTGTTGCACTGAAAAAAAACTGCAGCTAGAAAATCAATATTCTACAGAATTTTTGTCACACAGTCTAACCTCTGATTTCAGCTCCCAAAAATTGACAAATGTGACTTTTGCGAGAAATTCAAAGTGAAAAACAAACTCAAACACCGACGGATTGCATTAAATATGAGTTTGATGTGTCAAAATGGGAAAATGTGGTTAGGAAACCAGAGACTACTGCTGAAACTCTTAAAGAGTGTGATAGGTCTTTCTTTCCGATTGTGGCAATTCGTCTTCAAATATTTGGGACGATTATTGTGGCGACAAGCAGAGCAGAGAAGAGTTTTTTCACCTTAAAAAGCTTCGAAAATTATTTAGGCAGCTCAAAGGGAGAGACAAAGCTCTGTACGCTCCTTTTCTAGCATTCATGAAGATATAAAAGCCAATTCTGAAGATGTGATTGACATATTTTATAAGAAAAAGTCAAGAACTGGCAGTGTCGTGAAGAGGACAAAATTTCAAGGATTGGAAATATTGAAAAGAGGAAAAAAATTTTTTGAATAAATTTACAAATATACGAAACTTAGTTTTTCCACAGTATCCTTCGCACATTCCTAGATCCTTCCTTGCATATATTTAATAAATTAAATTAAAATTTAATTAATAATGCAGTAATTGATAGGAAATTAATAATTAATTCAGTTAAGTAAATCTTAAAAATTAAAAGCTAAAAACGGAAAATATTTTTTCAATCGTAGCCCCTCCCCTTAACTGATTCCCAGATCCGCCCTTGATTTCTTAATTTTAAATCTATGAAATTTAATACTCAAACAACCAAAATATCAGAGAAATATAAGAACATTTAAATGTAGGGTAAAATATTTTTATTTACCCCTTCTATTACGAACCATTTACAAAAAAACTAACATCTTACGAAAACGACAAAACTTTTATGTTAATGCAAGAAATATAAAAATGTGTAACATATTATTCACAACTGCTTTTCTAAATTTTCATATAGTTAGATTAAATATGCTTGTATAGCAAAAAGAAAAAAATTATAATTGAAACTCAGAAATACAGCATGAATTTTAATTGAACATTGGACGTTTATTGCCTTGTATGCGAATAAATAGTCAGCGCAGAAATTTTATTCTTGAATCAAATCGCTTTCCAATAAATTCCTTAAAATGTACAACAAAAACTACTAAGAAAAAGTTTCTGAATTTGTCAAAATATTTATGCAAGAAGAAGGAAATCTGCATTTCATTTGTTAGTTAATGATAGTTGAAAAAATATTTAAACAACTCCAGAAAATTTTACCAAATGATACAAACAATCTATAAATAGGGTTAACAGAATTTTAGATATGTTTGATTGGTACTTTCTGTTCAAAAATTCCAAATTTTTGCCGGTTGATATATATAATTTCGAGGAAAAATAGCAGTTCCCCTGACGGTTTTAAAGTAAAAGAATTTCCTGATATAAATGTTATATGAATAGAATTAAGTCTTAAAATAAAACTTATTTTTAAGAGTTAAATTGTCTTACTTTTCTCCAACACAATGTGAAAATTCAGTCTCTA
>BGPR01041023.1:0-13759 GCA_013235015.1 Araneus ventricosus | reverse complement strand
TAAAATCATTAAAAATATATCAGAAAAGTAATAAAAAATATTCATTATACATCTATTATTACATCTATTGATATATCGTATTTTATTACATCTATTGAGCTAAGAGATGGCTCTGAAATTTCAAAATCCGAATGAAACATTGTTTCTTACTGAACCCTTCAAATGATTACAACTTCAACTCTAATTTTCGTTTCCCAGCCCGGAAATAAAATTCCAGGCTTCATATAAAATATAAATGTGTTAACTGCAGATGATTGTTGTGTTCGATAAAAAAATTTTACATGTATTCTAATATATTCTAATAAAATAGTGGTAAAACTTTTATAAATGCGCACAGTCGCGGAAAAAAAGTGATCCTCTCTGCACTATTCCGCCGCTATTCGTTTTATCTTAAAACAAAAGGTACCAATTTTCAAGAAGTAACGTCTACTAATAGATTCCATGTCTAAAATGTTCAAAAGCGGTCGTCTACACATTTATAATTGCCTTAACTTCAAGATTTCTAGTGGAAACGCATATTTTATCTAAAAATATTTCGAATCTACATAAAACTTTATGCTGGAATACCCAGTTTCATCAACCCAGCATTTTTGGTTTCGGAATTATGAACAAATGAAACTTTGAGTTTCTAATCTTAATGTAAAATATTGAATTTTTATTGATATCATTAGAAATAATGTAACTATTTACCTAGGATTTTTTATGTAGTAGTAAGAATTATTCTGTGCATTTTACACTTTTACTTTTTATTTTAAAATAATTTTCAGTTCATGACATATTTTATCAAAAAATTATGTTAAAAAGTTTTTAAATAGCAAAACTTATAAATTTTAACAGTAATCGAAGCAGGTGGTCATTTGATAAGCCTATTCAAAATTTCTGCATATTCGTACGAGAGGTTTTGAAGTTACGTTAAATTTTCAATTTTCGCTGTAAAACCATGCATTTAAGGAGGCGTCTTATATATTTCGAAAACATTTTCATCTATACTATTAAAATTCGGAGGTAAGCAAACGTTTGTATGTATGCATGTCCGACTATCTTCTCAGGAACCGCTGAACGGAGAAGCACGCGGAAAGTACCAAAAGATGCGGGATAATCCAGGGAATCCATTTCGGCTATTTAAATTTCAAAATTACAATTACTTAAAAAGTTATTAATTAAAAATGGCAAAATGAATGAATAGACGTGCTGCCATCTATTGGCAGAATGGTGAATTCATTCACGGCGGATTATTTTTTTTCCCTATTATTAGTTTTCGCATTGGGTGTTGCATTTATTTATTTATTTAACAGAATTTGGTATTTCCTTTTGACCGAGCTTCTGTGTTTGGGTTTATTAACAATTGAAAAAAAATCGTTTTCTTGCATTTTTCTTTCTTTTTTTTTGTCGTACGGTGTTTCGCAACATTTACGTTTCTTGGGGGAAATATTGATTCATTTTTATCCGTTTTTTCTTTATTATTCGTTTTATTTTTTCTTTTGCAAAACAAATATCATGCTAATCGGTTTTAATTTATAAGCATAAGAATTCTCGCGTTTTCATTCAAACCAAACTGCTTTAAGGTAGTAAAAAGGCTAGAACTGAAAGTTTGAATCCAACAAGAGAGGATTCAAAACAGATTTACGTTTGTTGGGGAAGCTTAGTGACAATATTTATAGGGAAAATAACAGAGGCGGGCATATGAGAAAATGTGGATTCCGAGAAATGCTGGGTCATTAACTATAAGGCAATTAAAAGGTTGGATTTAAAAATTTTAATTAAACAATTTAGGATTCAAAGGATTTTTTACGTTTTGGGGGGAACGTAGCGTTTACGTTAGAGACAATATGTGTAAAAAAAATAAACCAGAGGTGGGCATATTTAAATTAGTAATAAAAAGACTAGATTTCAAAGAATATTTACATTTGCCGGGCATATGCAAATATGGATCCCAAGGCCATAATGCAATCAATATCGAAGAAAAGAAACAAGACAAATCCTCAGCAGATAAAATTGGAATTTACGTTGTGTCGAGTGAAAATAGAAAAGATATGAAAATCATCCGAGATCCACTGGTTTTTACAGTTTCTTAAAGAGCCAAGAAGATATGAAACACGATTTGAAGACAATAAGAAACAAATTCTAAAATATGAATTTTGAAAACATCGACGACTAGTCAGATGATTTCCAACTCAACACTGAAATATCTTACAGAAGTTTTCTTACCTCTTGATATTCGTTTGCCAGAATGAATGGAGTGGACTATGTGCAGAACTATACTTTATGCAGATGCACATTATTTCGATTAATGTTGAGACATTTCAGATTCAACTATTTCATATTAAGATTTAAATAATAACAAATGAATTAAAAAGAAATTTTCGAGTAATTTCTTCTCTTAAACTGTCAAGTGTTGTTTTATAAGACAGCGTTTTGCAATAAAAGAAACTGTAATACACACATTACATGAACATTCATCAATTGAAAAGAACGCAAATATTCTATAGTTAACGCCTTTCTGAGGCTGTTTGAAAGCCTGACATTCTTCTTACGAAATAATTGAGTACGTATTGCTTGAACAGATATTTTTTCGAATCATTTGCATATTTCAGAAATAGTTTAAACATCAAAGGTCGTGAAAAAAATCATTTAGATGTCCATGTACGTGTTTATAACATTTTTACCACAATTTTATTAGAATAAATTCCTATATAAAATTTTTTTAAAAATCGAAGGCAACAAGAAGCATTTCAATCAAAGGTAGTATTTTATTTGAAGCTTGGTATTTTATTTCCGAGCTGGTAAACGAAAATTAGAGTTGAAGTTCTAAGCATTTGAAGGGTCCAGTAAGAAACAATGTTTCATCCTGATTTTGAGATTTCAGAGTTATCTCTTAACTCAATGGATGTAGTGATATTCTTAATGAATATTTTTTTATTACTTTTCGGCTATATTTTTAATGTCAATTTTTTCTTCAAATTTTCAAACGTAAAGTGAATTTTAAACATTTTCCAACCTTTACACATTTTTACAATAACCTATAACTTTTCTCTTATTTATCTAATTTTAGAATTGAGATACAGAATTTGTCATTATTTGATTTAGTACGACCATCTCTGTCAGTGAAGAATTTTGAGTTTCCTTTAAATGGAACAAAAAAAAATCATGTCACAGGAAATTAAAGGTGTAGAAAGTCTGAATAAACTTTTTCTGGCCCATGTGTGAGATTTAAAAATTCAGTGCATAATTAGGAAATTTTATTAAAAAATATCAAGCTTGGGGGGGGGGGGCAGTAATACAAAATACATTAAAGTTTTTTAAGGAATGAACAATGAATGATTTCACTCGCATTTTAAATTGCTTTCAATATTTATTTCCGATATATTAGTTTATATAAATATAGCAAAAATTTGGGAACATTCGATCAATGCAGAACGTGAATTAAACTCTTAAAGGCATTTAATTTGTTTAGTGGCAGGCTTTCAAGTGCTCTCCACAGCTACAACTAAAAAGGCAATATAATTGGGAAAATATACCGGAAATGTTTGGTTTTTTTTACTTGAAGACGTCTTTCTGCTCGTTACAGCGATAGTCGGTCGAACTTTCTTGTGTGACAAAATACCGTCAGATTTGAATCGCTAATAAGTACGAGGCTAATAATGCGAAAAGAATGGTTGACCCCATAACGGATAGATCATATCTGTAAGAGTTTGTCGCATAGAATTTATATTGACTGTGACGTTATCGTATCAGTGTAGGCGCCTGCTCGTGATTGTTATGAATTAGTTTTATGTAAGGTTATAAATAAGTGTAGCGTGGAAACGTTTTTCGCTAGGAGTTTGATTATGGTGTCATTTTAAAGAGCTTGATGCGTATTACTAGGACCGAAAGTGAGACAATTAAAATATTTAACAGAATATAAGTAAAAATCAGTATTAAATTGAAAATTTCAAACTCCGCATGTTTTTATTATTATAACAAGAACACTTTTCATTCGAATTCTACGAAATTTACAGAATACTTGACGAAACGTGAAATAAACATTTTATTAAAATTTGAATATTAAGTGGAAAATGAGCATTTGTAGTAAATAACGTTTCGCTGTGTACGCACCAAAGTTAATTCTATATACTGTGAACAGATGGTGGCATCAAATGTTACTCTAAATAAAAGGAATCTAAACTGGCAAAATACCGAATGGGGAACTTCAGCATTTTTTTATTTTTTAAATCGATTTCAAATGCTTCGAAACGAAGAATAACATGAAAAAGAATTTATAGACAGTTTTGTTTCATTTAAATTTGCAATCAAAGTTCGCCTCTCAAAAAACCCTGGGAAAACGATCCATTCTGGCCCGAAACGGTTCTGACGTCATAGATGCCTGACAGGGGAGGCACACGCTTCCTTTCCGTTCGTTCTATTTAGATATTCTTTTTTTTCCAACTATTGCATCAGATGAAATAATGTCGGGAAGATACAAGTATTGTATTGTTCCTAAATGTAGTAATGCAACTGTAACAGCACCCGATAAATTATTGATCAATGTGCAACAAATGATGTTATTTGCAATAAGTGATGTAAAGTGATGAAGAAAGATCCGAAGCTTAATCCGGAATTATCTGCAAGCAGCATTCGTCGTGTCTGTGTAGATCATTTTGATGTGAGTTATTAATCTATATTATGTCTATTAAAATTGTATATCAAGAAGCACATTAAATTCAGAATTCGATATCTTTTTTTGTTTTTAAAAGAAGTATAAGGTGAGGTTAGCAACCAAAAAAAAGATACTTTAGAACAAATAGTTAAATTTAATTAGTTTTTTCCCGTTTGATTGCGTGGAATTTATTTTTGGCCCTTCAAAGGGTAAAAATATAGAAGATCCCACCTTCTTTAAGATTGTTTTTTTTTAAAAACTTGCTCTTGTTATTTTATTGTATAATTTTTTTCAATGGATATTCGAATGATTCTTATATTTTTTAAAAAAATATAGTTCTATTGAAAATTAATAAGAATATCTTAAAAATTAGATTAAATTCACGACTTATTTGACAATGAAATTAGTTTTCATTCGTAGCTCAACAAAATAATGCGCAGAATTAATTTTTGATGCAAATTAAATCCTCTATATTCAATGAATGTATTAAAATAAAAATTTGTATTCAGAAAGTTAGTTAGAGACGTATAAGGTGAGGTTAGCAGGAAAAAAGAAATATATATTTTAAAGCAAACAGTTAAATTTTATTTGTTTTTTCCCTCTATTATCCCCCTCTTTTGATTACGTGGAATTAACATTTTAAGAAACCATTGATACCCCATAACATCAGGAAGTTCTTTAAAGAAGAGCCTTGAATTTAATATTGGTTCTGTTTTTGATATAAGTATAAGATGAGGTTAAACGCATAAGTACCTGTATGAGCTCGTATTGAAGGATTACGTGGTAGCCACGTGTAGTTTTAAGGTTTATAAATAGATTTAATATTGTTCCTATTTTGGCACCGGCTTTAAAAAAAATTATTTTATACTTTTAAAATCACGGTTTCTGTTTAATTTTTAAAAAGTTAATTTTTATTTTTTCACATGAAAGGTTAAGCGCGGAAACACATATGTAGAACGCAGCTGGACTTTAGCTGTTTCCTGCTTTTTTTATTTATGCTGATTCATCCACATGGGGATAGTGATGATTTAATAGCATTACCAGAATTAATTTATTTCTTCATTTTCAGTGGATTTTTTTATGGGAGTTTAAAGATTTCATTTCTTTTTTATGCCGAATTCGGTTAACATTAAAAAGAAGTTAAGCTAGAATTAAATTTGTTTCGTCGGTTCTGTTTTCTTGCTTTTTATTGTTTTTTAAGCACTTTGTCTGTCTACATATTAGTATACACACCATGGGAAACTGTTTGGATTCTGAGTTATGACAGGGTTTTTTTTAGCTAATTTCAGCATTTTATATTATTTTTTGTTTTATGTTGTTTCATTGAAGATGATTATAAGACAAAAAAGGAGAAATTTTACCGTTGTGGTTTTATTACTCGTATCTCAGCCATCATAAAATCGGAATTTTTCTTCAAATACATTGCCATCATTGTAGAATCAATCCTTGGCAAATTATCCGATTTACCTTGTACAAAACCAATATCCATTGTGAAATTGAACGTTGAATAGTAGAAAAGACGAAATTCACTTGTAAAATGTTGGCTGGTACAATCGCCTTGATTCAAAGCAGGGCATTAAAGTAGCGAAAGAGAAGTATGCGAAGGAAGGCAGCTGTGACGTCAATATCTACTCAGAAAATGAGAGTGCGTTTCGGATCGCATCATGATTCCTGCTATTTCAGTGCATCTTCCGCTCTCAATATTTAAATAAATAAATTTTTGTAAAATTTCAATTGCATATTTGAAATTAGAATGATTTTTTCTACAAATACGGATGGCTCTCACATGTTTTTTAAAAATGCTGAAGTTCCCCATAGCGCGAGCATCAAGTACCTGCGTAGGCGCATGGGCGTGACTGATTTGAATTAGCTTATGTAAGACGTATATAAGGGAAAACGCCTTTAGCTGGGAGGTTGATTCTGGTGTCATTTTAAAGAGCTTGAGGAGTATTACTAGGACCCAAAGTGAGACAGTAAAAATATTTATCAGAATATAAGTAAAATCGGTATGAAATTGAAAATTACAAACTCGTAACAGATGTCGTCTTATATGCCTCGTATGTATACTCGTAATTATAGAAAACGCAAGTCAGAAGACAGCTAACTTGAAAAGGATTCCAAGAAGACTAAAAAGTCCAGTGCGGAGCGAATGAAAGAGCTACGGTGGCGTCGAAAAGGAAATAAAAAAACATAAGAAAGGTGCAGTTCATGACCTCGCCGTAGATATTTCCTGAAAACGTCGGGATAAATTCATAAAACAAGTGTTTCGTGTTAATATGTAATTTAATTATCAATCTCCTTAATGCAATATTTACTCAGGGTAGTATAATTGTTACAATAGATAAATCACATTCTACCACAGACCCTTGCTACATGCGATAAACTTGTGATTTAAATTTAATTTGTTACATATATGCAAGGAAGGATCTAGGAATTTGTAAGGATACTGTGGAAAAGCTTTGTTTTGTATATTTTTAACTTTTATTTAAAAAATTTCGTCCTCTTCACAAGATTGCCAATCCTTGAATTTTTCTAATAAAGTATGTCAATCACATATTCAGAATTGGCTTTTATATCTTTATGAATGCTAGAAAGGTAGCTTACAGAGCTTTGCCTCTCCTTTTGAGCTGCGTAAATAATTCTCGCAGCTTTTTAACGTTTAAAAACTCTTCTCTGCTGTGATTGTCATCACAAGAATCGTCCCAAATATTTGAAGAAGAATTGACCCAATCGGAAAGATAACACACTTTAAGAGTTTCAGCAGTTGTCTCTGGTTTTCCCTAACCACACTTTCCCATTTTGACACATCATTCTCCTA
This sequence comes from Araneus ventricosus, assembly GCA_013235015.1. Classification (NCBI taxonomy): domain Eukaryota; kingdom Metazoa; phylum Arthropoda; class Arachnida; order Araneae; family Araneidae; genus Araneus; species Araneus ventricosus. The sequence goes on along the minus strand of BGPR01041023.1, from coordinate 6,305 downwards.
TTTAATGTCATCCGTCCGTGTTTGACTTTGTTTTCCACTTTAAATTTCTCTCAAAAGTCACATCTGACACTTTTTGGGGACTGAAATCAAAGGTTAGAATACGTGACCAAAATTCAGTAGATACACAAATATTCTCTTTTGATATGTCCTCGCCAGTAACAGGACTCCACTATGGGGAATCATTCCATGTATTTGCTTATTGAAACTCGGTCTTCTTTGGGTGCACTTCTACTTGAAGGGTGCAAGGCCTTCAAGTGGTAAAGTCTGGGAAACACATTAATTGAAGTTTGGAAATAAAATGATCAATTGTAGGCAAGGTCGGATACAGACGGGGGCTTCCAGGCTCAAGCCCCCTTCGGATCTTAAATCATACATTGTCTAAAATTCTATGTGTTGAATATTTTAGATTTTTTTTCATCTAGACTTTCCAGAAAAGTAAATACAATATAGTGAAAGTTCAGACAGAGTTTAAAATGCTTTGCATTGAATTTTTTAAAAAAATTTTCTATCTAAACTTTCCGCAAAATTAATTACAATATAGAAAATGATCAGTCATAATTGCGTATTTACGGGCATAGAAGTGAGGAGAATACCTCCCTCTCTTTGGCAAACAAATAGACGTGGTTTTCTCTTCCTTATTTTCCGTTGTTCTTTATGCTGGGTGGCTAACGATAATTCAAGGGGCAAGAGGTTTTGTTCAGAGCTTTTTAGGGTACTCTAATTGTTCCAGTACGCAAGAACTGAATAATGACAAAGCACTAAGACATAATTTTGAGACGATTATATTTCAGGAACCAAGGGCGATTCTATAAATCCTTTAAAGGGGGTTAAGATACTGTTACGGATATTAGTATAACACAGAAAGACATATCCAGAATAATTTCATGCAATCAATATCGAAGAAAAGAAACAAGACCAATCCTCAGCAGATATAATTGGAATTTCCGTTGTGTCGAGTGAAAAGAGCAAAGATAAGAAAATCATCTGAGATCCACTGGTTTTTACAGTTTTTTAAAGCACCAAGAAAATATGAAACACGTTATGAAGACAATAAACAACAAATTCTAAAACATGAATTTTGAAAATATCGACGACTAGTCAGATGATTTCCAACTCAACACTGACAGACAGACAGACTTACAGACGTTTTCTTACCTCTTGATATTCGATTGCCAGAATCAATGGAGTGGCCAGTGTACAGAACTATACTTTATGCAGATGCACATTATTTCATTAATGTTGAAACATTTCAGACTCAACTATTTCATATTAAAATTTAAATAATAACAAATAAATTAAAAAGAAATTTACGAGTAATTTCTTCTCTTAAACTGTCAAATGCTGTTTTATAAAACAGCGTTTTGCAATAAAGGTAAATATAATACACACATGACATGAACATTCATCAATTGAAAAGAACGCAAATATTCTAGAGTTAACGCCTTTCTGAGGCTGTTTGGAAGCCTGCCATTCTGCTTACGAAATAATTGATTACGTATTGCTTGAACAGATATTTTTTTCTAATCATCTGCATATTTCAAAAAAAGTTGAAATTTCAAAGATCGTGGAAAAGAGCATTTAGATGTTCATGTACGTTTTTATAAAATTTTTACCACTATTTTATTAGAAAATATTTCGATATAAAAATTGTTTAAATTGCACAGGACGAGCTACAAATTAATATCTGTCTAAGTTTTATTTGAAGCCTGGAATTTTATTTCCGGCCTGGTAAACGAAAATTTTAGTTGACGTTCTAATTTTGAAGGGTCCAGTAAGAATCGATGTTTCATTGAGATTTCAGATCTTTAAACTCAATAGATGTATTAATATTCTTAATAAATACTTTTATTACCTTCCTGCTATATTTTTAATGTCAATTTTTTCTTCAAATTTTCAAACGTAAAATGAATTATAAAAATTGCCATCCTTAACATATTTTTATACTAGCTTATAACTTGGCTCTGATTTATCTATTTTTATAAGTGAGATCCAGAATTTGTCATTATTTGATTTAGTTGGATCATCTATGTCCTGAAGAATTTTGACTTTCCTTTAAATGGAACAAAAAATAAATCATGTAGCAGGAAATTAAAGGTGTAGAAGGTCTGAATAAACTTTTTCTGCACCAGGTGTGAGATTTAAAAATTCAGTGCATAATTAGGAAATTTTATTAAAAAATATCAAGCTTAGGGGGTGGGACAGTAACACAAAATACATTAAAGTTTTTTAAGGAGTGAACACTGAATGATTTCACTCGCATTTTAAATTGTTTTCAATATTTATTTCCGAAATGTTAGTTTATATAAATATACAAAAAACGCGAAAACATTCGATCAATGCAGAGTGTGAATGAAACTTTTAAAGGCATAAAATTTGTTTAGTGACAGCCTTTCAATAGCTCTTCACAGCTACAACTAAAAAGGCGATAAAATTTTGAAAATATACCGCAAATGGTTTTTTGACGTGAAACCGTCTTTCCGCTCATTACAGTGATATTAGGTAGAACATTCTTGTTTGACAAAATACCGTCAGATTTGAATCTCTAATAACTACGAGACTAATAATGCAAAAAGAGTTGTTGACCCCACAACGGATAGATAATATCTAAAAGAGTTTGTCGCACAGTATTTATCTTTGACGTCATCGTACCAGTGTAGGCGCATGCGCCTGATCGTTATGAATTAGCTTTATGTGAGGCGTACATGGCTTTGAAACGCCTTTAGCTGGGAGGTTTATTTTGCTGTTATTTTAAAGAGATTGAGGAGTATTACTAGGACCCAAAGTGAGACAATAAAAATATTTATCCCAATATAAGTAAAATCGGTATGAAATTGAAAATTACAAACTCGTAACAGGTGTCGTCTTAAATGCCTCGTATGTATGCTCGGAATTATAGAAAATGCAAGTCAGAGGAAAGCCAAAAAAGTCCAGTGCCGAGCGAATGAGAGAGCTACGGCGGCGTCGAAAAGGAAATGAAAAAACATCAGAAAATCGCAGTTCGTGTCCTCGCCGTAGATTTTTTTTGAAAACGTCGGTCTAAAATCATAAAACAAGTGTTTCGTGAACTGCGTTTAATGTTTTTTTTATGAATAATAAATGCATAAATCATGATTCACACGATGGAGAATGTCACATTTATCCCTTACTTTTAAAACATAATTATTCCGATTATTTGTAATTCTTCATTGATGAGACTTTCTAGATATTGAATATTTCTGAAAATCCGAAATTTTTCTGCATGTTTTCTACTTATAACTTGCAGTTTTCAGCCAAATTATATGAAACTTACAGAATACTTGACAGTGTGTTAGAGAAGTAATTACTTAAAATTTGAAGTTAATACTATGAGTGTTTGAGGAAATATGAGTATTTGTAGTAAATGATTTTTTACTGCGCATGTGCGAGGTGCAGTGTAATTTTTCTTCCAAAATTTCAAAGCCAGACATATATGGCAGTTTATATAAAAATTACAGTTGGACAGAAAAAAACAGAACAAAAATTATAGACTCAGAAATATATACGCATTTCAGAGAATTAAATTCTATTTGCTTTCAAAGAGAAATTAAAAGATTAGGGGTTTTCCACAAGCCGATTGATTTGAAGCTTTAATCTCTGCATGGGTGTTTAACATATTTCTTGCGTTTATATAATACAGTATAACTATTCGAAGATTTTAGTTCAAAAATTAATTTTATTTATAATTAGTTATTTTACTAACAGGAACTTTCCTTTCCCGTAAAGAAAGGATCCTGGGATTTTTTAAAAGTAAATCTTTGTATTTTCCCGCATATACATGATATTTTTACCAAAATACATGTAAATATTGCGCACAGTAAACAAAGCCATTAAAATGAAAGTTTCAAATCATTATTATCTTTCATTGGAACGGGAACAGGCGAAACAATTTCTTCGTCACTTTTTGTTCGGTTCTCTCGTGACTCTGCTGGGCAAGAGAGGGTCCCACACGGTATTAGGAGATTACCCATGACTTTTCGCAGTTCACGAAATATTGTCACGTATTCTGTAATTTTCCTATAATTTGGTTGAAAACTCTAAATGTTATAAGCGAAAAACGCGCGGAAAAAATCTTTTTCATTAAATTATGTTTATCTCCCTCGAATATACATGCTATTTTTACGAAAAAGACATGCGAGTATTGCGGCCACATAGTAGAACAACTGATGAAAGTTACAAATCTTTATAAGCTTTCTGAGATACAGGGTGAGCCGAAATCATTTTCATCTTTATGACATTCTGGTTGGTCCCGTAAATGTCCTCGTGACCCACTGTAAAACGTTCACACAATTATATATCCAACGATTCTCCACAAATGATTCTGAACCATTGTACCGGTATTAACTCCACATTTTTTTCATTTTACGAATTATGCTTAACTTTTGGACACCAGTGAATCTAACGCTGCTAACAGTGACATCAAGGAAACAAACGACTAGAGAAATCGTGCCTTCGAACAGTGCTGAAGAATACTTAATGCGAATGATATTTATGCCTGCAATTAATCATTTTATTTCCAAACTTCAGTTAATGTTTAACTCAGACTTTACACCTTGAAGGCCCTTACACCAATGAAGTAAAAGAGTTCCCAAAAAAGACACAGTTTTAATAAGAAAATACATAAAATCTTTCCCCACTGTAGAGTCCCGTTACTGGCAGGGAGATATTAAAAGATAATATCTGCGTTCTCATTTCAATATTGGAAAAATTATGAATTTTACCTTAGACAGTGTTGCACTGAAAAAAAACTGCAGCTAGAAAATCAATATTCTACAGAATTTTTGTCACACAGTCTAACCTCTGATTTCAGCTCCCAAAAATTGACAAATGTGACTTTTGCGAGAAATTCAAAGTGAAAAACAAACTCAAACACCGACGGATTGCATTAAATATGAGTTTGATGTGTCAAAATGGGAAAATGTGGTTAGGAAACCAGAGACTACTGCTGAAACTCTTAAAGAGTGTGATAGGTCTTTCTTTCCGATTGTGGCAATTCGTCTTCAAATATTTGGGACGATTATTGTGGCGACAAGCAGAGCAGAGAAGAGTTTTTTCACCTTAAAAAGCTTCGAAAATTATTTAGGCAGCTCAAAGGGAGAGACAAAGCTCTGTACGCTCCTTTTCTAGCATTCATGAAGATATAAAAGCCAATTCTGAAGATGTGATTGACATATTTTATAAGAAAAAGTCAAGAACTGGCAGTGTCGTGAAGAGGACAAAATTTCAAGGATTGGAAATATTGAAAAGAGGAAAAAAATTTTTTGAATAAATTTACAAATATACGAAACTTAGTTTTTCCACAGTATCCTTCGCACATTCCTAGATCCTTCCTTGCATATATTTAATAAATTAAATTAAAATTTAATTAATAATGCAGTAATTGATAGGAAATTAATAATTAATTCAGTTAAGTAAATCTTAAAAATTAAAAGCTAAAAACGGAAAATATTTTTTCAATCGTAGCCCCTCCCCTTAACTGATTCCCAGATCCGCCCTTGATTTCTTAATTTTAAATCTATGAAATTTAATACTCAAACAACCAAAATATCAGAGAAATATAAGAACATTTAAATGTAGGGTAAAATATTTTTATTTACCCCTTCTATTACGAACCATTTACAAAAAAACTAACATCTTACGAAAACGACAAAACTTTTATGTTAATGCAAGAAATATAAAAATGTGTAACATATTATTCACAACTGCTTTTCTAAATTTTCATATAGTTAGATTAAATATGCTTGTATAGCAAAAAGAAAAAAATTATAATTGAAACTCAGAAATACAGCATGAATTTTAATTGAACATTGGACGTTTATTGCCTTGTATGCGAATAAATAGTCAGCGCAGAAATTTTATTCTTGAATCAAATCGCTTTCCAATAAATTCCTTAAAATGTACAACAAAAACTACTAAGAAAAAGTTTCTGAATTTGTCAAAATATTTATGCAAGAAGAAGGAAATCTGCATTTCATTTGTTAGTTAATGATAGTTGAAAAAATATTTAAACAACTCCAGAAAATTTTACCAAATGATACAAACAATCTATAAATAGGGTTAACAGAATTTTAGATATGTTTGATTGGTACTTTCTGTTCAAAAATTCCAAATTTTTGCCGGTTGATATATATAATTTCGAGGAAAAATAGCAGTTCCCCTGACGGTTTTAAAGTAAAAGAATTTCCTGATATAAATGTTATATGAATAGAATTAAGTCTTAAAATAAAACTTATTTTTAAGAGTTAAATTGTCTTACTTTTCTCCAACACAATGTGAAAATTCAGTCTCTA
>BGPR01041022.1:0-13760 GCA_013235015.1 Araneus ventricosus | reverse complement strand
CATCGCTCAAATGCTCGAATTAATTGACAAGCTTAAAGCCGTAGGTGAAGAAATTAAAGACGACCATATCGCTGCACTTTTGTTAGTTTCGGTTCCTAAGTCCTACGATACTTTAATAACGGCACTAGAAGCTAGGCCGGAAAATGAACTAACTCCAGAATTGATTAAAAACAAATTAACAGATGAATGCAATCGTCGTAAGGAACAAGATTCAGATCGAAACTTGGCGCAAGCTTTCAAAATTTTCTCATTTAAAAGCCGTAATCAAAATAAAAATGACAAATTCTATACGTTCTGTAAAAAACCCGGTCATTCAAGGGATTTTTGCTATCACTTAAACAAAAATTATGGATCTAGAAAAAGATTTCCATTCAAAAAGGAAGTCAGACCGCAAAAACCAAACGAAAGTCAAGGTCAAAACCGTGATAGAACATCAATATGCATGCAGATACATGAAAAACAAAACATCCTTAACGAAACAAAAATAAAAGAAGAGCTCCAGAATAAAAATGATAAAACAACGCTCTCTTCAACAGTGTATAATGAAACAAACCCAACTACTTTTATAACTGACTCAGCCCCCATCATAATCGAAAGTTCACTTTCAGACCCTAAACACACACTTCTCGCAAATGCTGATACTAGAAGTAAAGCAAAAGTTTCTTTTTTCATCGACTCAGGAGCTAGTCAACACCTAATTAATGACAAGCGCTTATTCTCCTCTCTAGATGAAACTGCGGACTCAATAAAAATAATCGTTGCAGATGGAAAAATCATTTCATCACAAGGTATTGGGAAAATTTATTTTCAAACCATAACGAAAGACGGTATCCATGAGATATGTTTGCAAAATGCGTATTATTTACCACAGTTAGAGTGTAATTTATTGTCAGTAAAAAGAATTACTGAAAAAGGTTTCATTGTGAACTTTAACAAAAACAAATGTGTTGTAATGAAAGATAAAACTGTATATTTAGAAGCAATTTCAAATAACAATAGTCTTTATGAAGTAATTATGCATGAAGATAAAGTTTCAAATCATAATTTTGCATATAACTGTAATAATCATAATTGCCTTTATTTATGGCACAAGCGTCTTGGACACCGCAATATAAACTCTATCAAGCAACTTGTAAAAGAAAATCTTGCTGACGGTATTCAGCTAGATAATTGTCAACACATAGGTGACTGCATTCATTGCATTAAAAATAAACTGTCAGAATTTCCTTATCCTAAAGAAGCAAAATATAGAGCTACACATCCACTTGATTTCGTACATAGCGACCTCTGTGGACCAATGCCGACACAAAGTGTAAGTGGGAAATGCTATTTCCTTACCTTTGTAGATGATTACTCTCGATACTCCATGATATATCTTCTCTCAAAAAAGGATGAAGTTCTTTCTAATTGAAGGAATACATAGCGATGACACGAAATAAATTTGGAAGGACGCTTCAAGTCCTTAGAAGTGACAACGGAGGAGAATATATTGGAAAAGAAATCGAAGATTTTCTGAAGGAACAAGGAATTGTTCACCAGCTGACTGTACCTTATTCGCCCCAACAGAATGGAGTCTCAGAACGGAAGAATCGGACTCTCATTGAGATGATAAGATGTCTCCTATCTGAAGCAAACCTACCTCAAAGATTTTGGGCTGAAGCAGCAATGACAGCAACATACTTACAAAACCGCCTCCCTACAAAACCAAAAAGAAAAACACCTTATGAACTCTGGACAAATCATAAACCTAATTTATCCCATATTAGAGTTTTCGGATGCAAAGCTTATGCTTACATACAGAAGCAGAAACGTGGAAAGCTAGATAGTAAAGCAGTTGAGGGAATATTCTTAGGTTACGATTACAGATCTAAGGGTTACAGAATTTATTTAGGGGACAACAAAATTATGATAAGCAGAACTGTAAAATTTATTGAAAATCCTCTTCCATATGATAAGAAAGAAGCAAAAGAACTTCAAAACCAAGACGAAACAACACAGCAACTAGTTGAATTAGAACTGGAACACGAAGAAAATCATTCAATGGAAGAAGGAGAAATAAATGAAAGAACCGAAGTAAATCCATGTGAAGATGATGAATATGAATTGAGTAATTCACAAATACAAACCAGTCAACACAGAAGATCAGAAAGAAAAACAAAAGGTATACCTCCTGAGAGATTCGCCTTCTTTGCAAATCCTGAACGAATTAAAGAACCAAAGAGCTGGAATGATGTCTTAAAGATGGAAAATCCTTATGAAAAACAAAAATGGATCGAATCGACAAAAGAAGAAATGAAATCTCTTCAAAAGAATGAAACCTGGAAATTAGTAACACCACCATCAGGAAAAAAGGTCATCGGTTGTAGATGGACATTCAAAGCCAAATATGACTCAAAAGGCAATATCGAAAGATATAAAGCCAGGCTAGTCGCACAAGGATTGTCTCAAAAATTCGGAACTGACTATGACGAAACCTTCGCACCAGTAGTCACATATACTACTATAAGAACTTTCTTAGCTGCAGCTGCGTACAAAAATTTAAACGTTACGCACGTCGATATCAAAACTGCTTTCTTACATGGAAATTTAGAAGATGAAGTTTACATGTCCCAACCAGAAGGCTACATTGAAGCATGACAAGAACAGAAGGTTTGTAAACTAAATAAGGCCATCTATGGTTTAAAACAAGCCGCAAGAGCTTGGCATCTTAAAATTGGAGAATCGCTTATTAAATATGGTTTTGAACAGAGTAAAGCGGATCCATGTTTATTTAAATTTGCAAACAACGGAAATCCAATGTACATTATTGTATACGTAGATGATTTGCTCATTGCTGGAAAAGATGAAGATATAAGAAAGATTATAAAAGAATTAGAAGAAGAATACGAATTGGTAAATCTTGGTGAAGTAAATTACTACTTAGGAATAGATATTGAAAGAACTAAAGAAGGAAATTTCGCTTTGAACCAGAAGAACAAAATTGAAGAAATTGTTGAAAAATTTAACCTGAAAGAAGCAAAACCAACTAACATTCCCATGGACCCAAATTATTTGAAACAAGAAGGAGAAGATGATCTACTACCAAACAATACCCAGTATAGAAAAGCAGTAGGGGCTTTACTGTATATAGCAACAGTATCAAGACCTGATATTGCAGTAGCTGTCAACATCCTAAGCAGAAGAAATGAAAAACCCAGAGAGAGAGACTGGAATGCTGTGAAACTGATAATAAGATATCTGAAAACAACAGCTGAATTGAAATTGATTATCAACATGGTTAAAGAACCGATCTTGACTGCTTTCTGCGATGCGGATTGGGCAAATGATAAATCAGACAGAAAATCAACCAGCGGTAGTGTATTCAAACTTGGAAATTGCACAATTCAATGGATGTCAAAACGACAAAACTGTGTTGCACTCTCATCAACCGAAGCTGAATATGTTTCAGCAGCCAATACTGCACAAGTGGTCGTATGGCTGATAAACCTAACAAAAGACCTGGACTTACCACAATCTCTACCAGTTACAATTTATGAAGACAATCAGTCTTGCATTAAGCTGTCACAGTCTGACAAGAATCATTCAAGAACGAAACATATAGATGTGAAATTTCATCACATTCGACACCTCAGAGAGACTGGTATGATTGAGTTAGAATACTGCCAAAGCAAGAAGATGACGGCCGATATCCTGACGAAACCACTACCACGTCCTGCGTTTGAACATCATCGAACAAACTTGCAATTAAAAACTGTTTCTTATTCACAAAACAAGTAGGGGTGTTGCATATATGTGTTTTTCCAGAATAAGAAACTATAACAACTCTTCTGTACGCCAACAGATGGCATCGCTTAAACTCCGGTCTGAACTCTGAACTCATACTTCTACTTGAACTTCCTTGTAACTCTGAATTGTATTCTGTTTTCTGTTCTTTTCGTGTGTATGTGCCGTGATGTGCTTCGCTTAATAAATTTCATTATCTCTCAAAAGGCAGTGCTCTGATTCCCACTCTGTGGTCAAAAATGGATTAAATAATATGCCTTTTATTTAGATGATTTGAATCTGCTATGCAGATGCACTTCGCATTCTACCGAGAAATGAGGTAAGTGAAATTGTTTCACTTACACTTTTTAATTAGAATATAATTAATTTTCCAACAGTTTTTTTGTTTTACTTTCTCGTATACAAAGAGAAAGTATTGTAATCGTCAAAAAAATTCGAACTCGAGATTTTGACGAATCTCCACTTAGAAAGTATACGAGAATTTTTAGGGGAGACCACTCCCGCTGGTTAGATCACACAACAAGCAATTATTTGCTGTTACTTTCATCGTATGGTGTGATTGAGTTTAATATTTTCAGTTAGATAAATGCGCCAAAACACGCGTTTAATTTAGTCAAATCGAAGTCCCACTTTGAAGCCACACGAGGGCTGTGTTGGAGGGCCGGACGAACACTGCGTTTGTCCGTTCCCCGGCACGGAGTAAGAAAAAATCGAGGAGCGCAAAATTGCCAAAAAATGAGAAAAAAAAATCGCAACTGAATTTCTGAATTAACTAGCTGTGTGGCCCGGCGTTGCACGGGCTATCACGAATAACAGGATATTCCCGAGCGGAGATAAGTGAGGTCATGTGAGACCTTGGGATCCATATATTTTCATATGCCCCGCCTCCGTTTTTCCCTACAATCAACAAATATTGTCACTTACTTTCCCTAACAAACGTTACGAAGTTAAACACTTTAATACAAAAAAGAAAGAAAAAAAGCATGAAAACGATTTTTTCCCATTGTTAATAAATCCAAACACAGAAGCTCTCTCAAAAAGAAATACGAACTTCCGTTAAATAAAAAAAAATGCAACACCGGATGTGAAAATCAATAATAGGGGAAAAAAGAATCTGCCGTGAATGAATTCACCATGCTTCCAATAGATGGCAGCACGTCAATTCATTCATTTTGACGTTTTTAATTAATATCTTTTTTTAATTTCGGAATTTCAATGGTCAAAATGGATTCCTTCTATTATTTCCTATTTTTTGGTACTTTCAGCTTGTTTCAGCAATCAGTGGTTCGTGAGGAGATCGCCGGACATAAATACATACGTTTGCTTACCTTCAGATTTTAATCGGAATGATTAGAGAATTTTCTAAAAAAATTCTAAAACACACTAAAGCTATCTAATTTTATGTACTAATGACCACAAAACTATGAAGGCACTATTCTAGTAATCTATATAAAGGCAATGTCTGTGTATCTGTGTGTCTGCCCCCCTGTGTACGGTACAGCGCAGAGATCGCTGCACCTACAGGTACGAAATTTGACAGGAAGGTGGCCCAGGGCAGAAGCCGAAACGACTCGGAACGATTTTTTTCGATTTTCGAAGTAGATTTTTCGTTATTCAATGTTTTATCGATTTTTTTTGCCCTTTTCAGCGAAGTTCCGTACTAAAATTGTTGAAAGTCTGGACGTTGAACAGGTACAGAAAATTTTTTTTATAGAACATTATTTAATACCCTCCAATTTTAATTTTGACCAATTGCAAAGATTTGGAATCCATTTTAACAGATGGAGAATCACCTGATATAAACAGCCTGGAACTTTGTGATAAAATATCGGTGGTGTGTTCTCTAATTGAAAAAGATTTACCAAATTGAGAAGCTTTGAAATTGATAACAAGAATGAATTTTGCTCCAAACTGGAGCATTGCTCTAAGAATTTTACTAACTCTTCCAACAAGTGTTGTATCCGGGGGACGTAGTTTTCCGACACAAAAAATAATGAAGAACTATTTGCGAACAACGACATCTCAAACAAATTTGTCTGACCTTGCTATATTAGGAACTGAGTAGGAACCTGTAACGTCTTGCAGTTATGCTTAAAAGAACATTACAGCTTTGTTAAATTTTAACATAATTTATTTAGAATTCTTCTGGAGTAAATATAGAGTTATATACAAATTTAATAATTATAGATTAATAATAACATAACAAATTAAGCCCCAAGGCGGGGTGTCCATTCACTGATCAGAAAATAATTAGCGGGTTTCGCTAAACTGTCCAAATCGGACCTTCGTTGAATGCGACCACCAGTTTGGCTGTCGGGATCTCATCTCCTGTAGTTTCTCCGTCCAGATCTTATATTGCAACCGACAAGACAAAACCATTTGTGCTCTCACGGGAACACACTTGGCAGCACAAAAACCACCTGTTTTGGAATGTTGCCTAGGGTGCAATCGGTAGATGAAAGTCGGTAATGAAAAGCACTAAGTAGCCCGTCAAAAGAGGGTCCCGGTGTTTGAAGGACCGACAACAAGAAAGGTAAGGGGATGTGTCTATTGTGCAGATGAGTCTGGAAGTGACCAGCGCCTGGGAGAGCACACACCCAGTCTTTAATCAATGTCGGAGTAGGGCATACGTCACAAACCGAATAACAGTTTAGATGTTTCTGAATTAATTAGAGAATCCTCTGAACTAAAAGTTCGTAAAATCGTCTGAATTATACTCCTGTTAACTGATTTTTTAAATGAAATATTTTGAGTAAAAATTATTATAAATATTTGTTACACTGTTGCTTTACTGTTACTGTTACACTGTTGCTTTTCGATGCTCGCTAAGAAATGTAAAAAAAGACCATATACTTTTTTTTAAGAATGCTTACATTGTAGTTCCATAGGGGTGCATTTTTTTACTTTTGCAAGGAGCGGTTCAAATGCTAAATCTGACCCTGCCTCATGAATGAAGTCATTGCTGCCTTTTATATACATTAAGGTATCCGAACACGTTGAAAAGTCGATTTTCGGCCAAAATTCCCATTTTTTAATTTTTGATGATTTGGATAGTTCATTCATTTACCTTTCTAAAACATATTTACTTTGCCGGTACGTTAATTAGAAGATGATATTAATTGTTTTATAACAAGCCGAAAACCGGAAGTGGGCATTTAATTAATCGGAAGTTGTCATTTAAAGGATAGAATCCTGTCAAAAATTCTTTTAAACTGCATTTTTTCAAGTTAATATGATGTTAGTATATTTTTAGGAATTTTTTTTAAAGTTTAGATACTTAATTTAAGCGCGTGGCAAAACTAAAATTTGATTTTTCTCAGAACTAGAAGTTATGCATAATTTTCACACTTCAAACATGATAACTCAAGATATTATCATTCGATTGTTCTGAAATTTTGTGAACACTTTCTTCAAATGTGTCTCTAGTGAATGTACTAGAATAATGTATATTGTAAAAATAATTTTTTTAATTATGGTTTTTTATCTGAAAAATGACATGAAAAATTTGCTGAAAATCTTATAATGATTGTTCGATTAGCTCTAAAATTTTTATTTATACAAAGAATGTTAAGATTCTAGTACAAGCACTAGTCCATAGTATGTAGTTTATTTTAGTATTAGTTTTATTTGAATTATTACAAGAGTTTGACCTCTAGCATGTTTGAAGTTTTTGGGAATTTCCTCTAAAAAACAGCAGAAATTCAAGTTTTTTGTAAATTTATAATAATTTATGCTCAAAAATCATACTCTAATATTAATCTTTATTAAATTCGAATCTAAAAAACATTTTGGTGTTTCTATTTCACAATTTTACAAAAAAGTGCTCCGAACGTGTTCGGATACATTAAGGTAACCAACCGTCCGCCTTTTGTAAGTTCTGTCCTTTCTGGAAAAACGTTCTCCTAAATGTCTTCCTTTTCAATATGTGAAATTAGAAGACTGAATTTGGATTTAAATTCTTATTAATACAATAGGAAAATATACATGATGGAACTGATAAAAGATGGTGGAAATATTCAGTCATCTCAAAAATGAACATATTGTATGTGAAAATTCATTCTTGTTCAATTTTCGTTGTACTGTCCTAGAATTAAAGGTTTTTCTTGACATGATTTTACATTTTTCTGGCGCAGTATGGTCAACTTCATGGCTCTTGCGCCAAAACTTCCAACACAACCAACCAACCTAGAATTAAAGCAGCATTTGAAAGGGTATTTTGACTGACTTGCTAATGATTTTTGGGCATGTGAAAAATCGAGATTGAATGTTGATGTTCTAGCCGCAAAACTTGCCGTTAAATTCACTATGAGGGATATTTCTTGTTCAGATATTTCCAGTATATTGTTAGAAGATGATATATTGACAGAAAATATTCATTCTATGGAAAAGTACTCATTTGAATAATAAATAATAGGCATGTATGCATAATTGCAATTTAAAACATTACAAATGTTTTTATTAAGCATTTATTATACTATAGTATATTCTGTATTATTGTTGCCATGAACAAAATGCTTCTTTTATTTACGATATATTTTTCTTCAATTTATTTACGTTCTCCTTTTCATTAGAAAAAGGTTGATCACTTTATATACATAAAAGAAATTACTTTAAAACCCATTTATTATGTTTAATATGATTGTCATGATCAAATCTAAAAAAAGTGACCCCTTTGGTCTTCATACCAAATTTGTAGATCTATATTAAATTTTTGACCCAAACCGTCAATCAATCCATCTGTCAGTTATCCGTGCGTACAAAAATGGAAGATCTGTTTCAAATCCCAAAACGGAACTTACTAGAAAATCGAGAGTAAACTGTTCACGATTTGGGTTTTTTCAGTGAAAGTAGCTTAGAAAGTTCAAGAAATCGGTATCATCAAGACAGTATTTTGTCATAAATTTGATAGTTTTGTCTAAAATTTCATGTAGTGAACTACATTTTTCTAAATTTGCTCACGAAACGAATTCTGAAGAACACGAATGCAGTGATCCGCCATTTTGGTTTGTTGTTAGGTCTAGTCTGAAAATTAATGGAGGATTTCTTTTGTTTGTGTATTTCACTTCAACCGTTACAAGCCTCCGCACCCTCCACCCCCACATCATTCTCTAAGCGGCTGGGAAGGTCAAAGATGAAGGAAATAGCCTGTTTAAGTAACACGTGATGTAATCGTGGACCGGATAGAACCAGTTCGCACTGACTGAGGAAGAATGAATTGTCAAAACGAAACTTGTTCTGAGTCACCTTTTCTTTCCAAGAACTGAGGACGGAAAACTCAATTCTTCGCAGCTGAAAGATTTTTTATTCTTCTGTGAGATTTATTATTCTCTGTGACGGATGAATAATGCACCAATCAGAGTAATTTAAGAACTGACAATACATATTAATGAGTTGCGCAGTATGTTCTTTATAGCATATCGACAACTGGATTTATTTATTATTATTTTTTCGTTTTCTATTTAGTTCACTTCCTTTAGAACTGAATGTGACACTTCATTCTGATTTGCAAAGAACGCGAAATATATCGTCATGTTATTTTAATTTACACGACATTTAATCGTCGTTTTCAAATTTATGCTGTCATGAAATTCCTCTGAAATGTAATTTTCAAGAAATTCTTGATGATTATTGATGAAAAAAAACTTTAAAGACTGTCTTTTCGGGTCATAATCTTATAATCAATAAATTAATTTTCATTAAATTCATTTCTTAATTTCAAATATTTTAACACAAAACCTATTCTTATTAAGTTAAAATTAACCTAAGAATAATAAAAATTTGGGACATTTGAGTACAAAGAAAATCTACAAAAATAAGAAACGAGATTTTATAACAATTGTTAACACTTAATTAAATTAACAATTGTTGATACTTACGGCTTCTAATCTTGGCATAGACCCAGCATGTCACTTTGTTGGAATAAATGCAAGAGTTTTCGTTTTTTTTTAAATATACATATACCCTTATTTTAAATTCCTTTTTACCTCTAAAGATGCATTTTATTTATTTATCTTTGGTTTATACAATATTCAAGTTCTCAATGGAATACAGATTAGGTTGTAGAAAAAACGTTTCTAATTAAGTTAATGAAAACTTTTATACTCTCTAAATGTATTCAGAATGCTTGTCTTGCTGATATTCATTCTCAAGTTATTAGAAATCACTTTAAAATTTAATTTTAATTCACTGTCTGCTATGTTACCTCACAATATATTATTCTCATATATTTCTGCCATTAAAATTCCATTCGTGAGAGTAAACTCACTCCAGTGTATTCCAAGCCATAGTATTATACTTTCTTCCTTATGTTCTGAATTTTGAAGCTCTTCGAATTTTTCTTTCAAACGAACTTTTTTGCAGTGAGGTCTAGATAAATTAAGCTTGCTTTCATCACTAAATCACTTCTCAAATATTTATTAATATTACGCCACTTTTGTATCAAAATGTCGTATGTGAAATTTAATTAATACAAAGCTCTTATATAGGTTAGCTACATCCGTTGTCAAATCGTTGTATGTGACAGGGTTACCAGATAAAAATAGCAAAATAAGGCCAAACCTTCTAAAAATAAGGCCAAAAGAGGCCAAATTTGACAAATTGATTGAAAACCTCATTTGCTATTAGAAAAAAGGCTATCCTTCATGAAAAAGAATCCCACATATATGTTCAATGCTGTATTATTAAATTAAAATTTATGCGAAAGAAATTTAAAACATTCTTGTTCTATTCAGGAGCTATTTCGTTTGACAGCTCATTATATATGAGATGAAAAGTGTAATATCAAAAATTTATTAAAAAAAATAGTATGAGTTGTTAAAAATTGTTCTAAAAGTCATTAACGAAAATAGAGCCAAAAATTGACAAAAATTAATTTAAGGTCAAATGAAAATTTCTAAGGCCAAGAGCTTTGAAAAAAGGCCAAATTTCCATAATTTGGCATTAAAAATACCAATATGGCAACCCTGGTATGTGATATCTGATTTTTGTTGTTGAAACAAAATGTCATATATCGCTAGTGGTCAAAGCTGTTGCATCAAAATGTCATTTGTTTCGCTGTGAGTTGTTTTTGATATATGACATTTTGACATGTCTTTACATGCATCCTTTATCTTCATTGTTCAAATCATTTTCTGTTGGTTTCTTCTTTGTATATAGGGTTGCCATACGTCCCTTAAATACGTGACTATCACCGTATCTCACTATTCAGTCCTGTATTACTATTTGTCCCGTTTCCTCTCTAAATTTTGCTTCATTATAATTTTCAAATGAATTGCATCCGATTTTATAATTATGAAAAAGAAGAAAATGGTATAATTAAGAAAGCAAAATTAACTTTAAATTATGACTGGTCTAAAAAGGATTACTCTCGCGTCTTTTTTCTTATTCTAAGTGTTTATTTTATTAGATTGCTTAAACTTTACTGTTTTTTATCAGAGTAAAATAAGCCATTACCTACCCATTTTTTCATCTTTTATTTATGCAGCACTTAAACCTCCCGTATCAATGCTTGGCAATTATGGCAACCCTATAACGAAATTTAAGTATACATTTTTCTTACGCTGTTGGTTAAAAAAAGGCATATGAGCATGCCATTTATAATTTAATTTTTCAGCTTACGTACAAGTCATGTAAGTGAACGAACAACAATTATTTTCATTTATTATAAGCTTTTATTCAACTTGAGTGTCGTGTCCTCTTTTCTTGAGATCGATTTCTTACCCACTTCCAATCGAGCTACAGCTTTGATATTTAGCACAGTGGTGGGTTTCCGGAGACAATACAATATTATGCAAAAAAATTTGCAATCTACACCTATTTTAAACCTAACAAAATGATATTAAAATTTTAGCCCTATATTTGGGCAATGAAGTTTGGAAGGTGGTAACCTGACGTTACGTAGGGTTGTAACAACACCACGAAGCTAACAGAGAATACGCTATACTTCTGGTGCTGCACCGACGAATGACGTAATAGCTCGTGTTTCTACGCGTCTTGGGTTTACTTTCTATTAGAATTCGCCAACAACCAGATTTTTTTTACTTCGTGTGCACCAAATGTCTCGCACTCAAAGCAAAAAGAGAAAGTTGTTTAGATCGAGTCTCTTTTCTGCTCTATTACATTGTTGATAATAATTGCAAGTTATCACGTTATATATTACGGATTTATATTTCAGAAAGTTAATGTCATTAAATCATTTTTAAAATGTAATTGTACATATGTATATAATAATTTTAATATGTGTTTTATATTGAATAATTCAATAATTGAATTTCGTTCACTATGTCTAACATGTCGCGTGTATTCGTGTCAACCGTCACTGAAAAGTAGAAAATAAAATAAATAAAAATAAAAAAAAATGTAGGTATAAGCTTTTATTCAAACTGCACTTTGAATGAGAAAACACGTTTGCACATTATAATTTCCTCAAAATGAACTCAAAAGTAAGAAATAATTTTTGTGATTACAATAAAATGCAGGTTCGAATAAAAGCGTGGGCGCCTTATATAGCACCTTATACTTTGTGTATATTTCCTTAAACAAATGGAATATTCCAAGAAGGTAAAGGCGCCCACGTTTTTATTCGAACCATCCGTTTTATTGTAATCAGAAAAATTATTTTTTACTTTTGAGTTCATTTTGACACGTATGTACACGTATTTTCTCATTTAAAGTGCATTTTGAATAAAAGCTTATACCTTAATTTTTATTTATTTTATTTAACATAAGTCCAAAAAGCTATGAAATACCCCAGCAACGTATTACTTATTATTGTTGAGTATTTTTTAAGAGCTTGAATTCGAAAAATGCTGGCAAAATTTTACGATTAATATATCTTATAAAGTGTAAGAGTAAATAAAATTAATTCTGTATTTTCATATCGATTGCCAATACAGCTGTAGGAGCTGATTTCGGTTACAAATATTTTCTTAAAAATGGGTACAGGAACTAACAAATGCCACAGCCTTTTCACGTGTAAAACGGAAACCCGTATCCGCATTAAGTCTTTCAAGATAAACAGGATTTATTCGGAATAGTATATCTGTTGATATTGTCTGCAGGTGATTTCCTCAGTAGCTGTTTCCTAAACAAGTTTATTACTTGGTTGTTGAATAAATATTTACAAATTCATATCTCAGTGCGCAGCAGAATATAATTCCAATTCTCAGCAAAACTATAATCATCAAATCTCATAACAGAGCAAAGTGTAAACATAACAATAAAAACTTCTGTATTTTCATAAACTAACCAAATAAGCATCGATTCTTTGAGTGAGGCTGTTTGTCAACTCAAACACAATGATTGATGCAAGAGATAATATGTCTCAAGAACGGAAACTCACTCAAGAATCACTTTAAAAATTCTGTCTTTTCATAAACTAACCAAATAAACATCGATTCTTTGAGTGAGGCGGTTTGTCAACTCAAATACGATGAATGATGCAAGAGGTAATATGTCTCAAGAATTGAAACTCACTCAAGAATCACTTAAAAAATTCTGTTTTTTCATAAACTAACTAAATAAACATCGATTCTTTGAGTGAGGCGGTTTGTCAACTCAAACACGATGAATGATGCAAGAGGTAATATGTCTCAAGAATTGAAACTCACTCAAGGATCACTTAAAAAATTCTGTCTTTTCATAAACTAACCAAATAAACATAAATTATTTCAGTGAGGCGGTTTGTTAGCACAAAACCGATGAATGATGCAAGAGATAATATGTCTCAAGAATTGAAACTCACTCAAGAATCACTTAAAAAATTATGTTTTTTCATAAACTAACCAAATAAACATCGATTCTTTGTGTGAGGTGGTTTGTCAGCTCAAAAACGATGAATGATGCAAGAGTCTCAAGAATTGAAACTCACTCACGAATCACTTAAAAAATTCTGTCTTTTCATAAACTAACCAAATAAACATCGATTCTTTGAGTGAGGCGGTTTGTTAGCACAAAACCGATGAATGATGCAAGAGATA
>BGPR01041021.1:0-13760 GCA_013235015.1 Araneus ventricosus | reverse complement strand
GGCCATCGTGAAGATATCTAACGAAAACGCAATGGCATGTTGAGTGATGGTGTCATCCTCCTGCATGACAATACACTTACTGCTCGCAAAACTCTTGAATTACTACGAATGTTCAAGTGGGAAGTCTGAAGACACCTCCATACAGCCCAGATATGACACCCCATCTGGGTTCCAATCAATCATTCGGAACCAGGGTTCTGTTCTAACAGTAATGCGAAAACAACTGCCGAGAACTGGCTCAATCGGCAAGGATGTGATTTCTCCTAAGCCGGGTTAAACCAGTTGGTCCTGTGTTCAGATAAATGCCTTAATAGATTTGGTGATTATGTGTGATCCGTCGAGGTATTGCGCCTGTTGTACGTTAAAACTTACGTAGGGGGATAAACGTCCTCTCGCTGGTGTGGTGCGGAAGTTTGGAGAGGAGGGTGCCAGATCAGATGTCGTCCTCGTCATTTGAAGCGGTTCAAAAATTTCGAGGTCCTTCCGAAAATAGCCCTTGTGTTGCTTCAAAACTCGACGTTAATATAACTAAACTTCTTAAATGGACTGCTTTTGAAAACTATAAAAGAAAACATCACTTTATACCTGGAATTTAATGCTGTTGTTAAGTGTATCATACACAGTTTAAATTTTACTGTAAATGTTGTTACCCCTTAACCGTCGTGCCCGTACCTCGTACGTGCATCGATTTATCACATTTTTAGGTTTATAAACAAAAATTTAATCATTTATTAGCTTTATAATTTGACACAAAAGTTACGTAGATTCCATAAACATCTCAAGTATAATCTATCTTGTTAGGTGAATAAAAACGACAACCCCTTTTCAAAACAGAAGTGGTCATCTTATTAGATGTTATTAGAAATCTGTTGAGGGGTGAATATTCATAGCTCTTGGTTTAACTCGACTCATAATCAACTGAAAAACAACTCCAATAGCTCAAATCTTTTGTTTATTGAATAGAAACTGAATTGCATAAAATTATAAATATTCTTTTTAGAAAGTCCTTAAATTCTTTATATAAAAATATGAAACTTGCATTTGTCCGTTTATTTTAATCTCCCGCGGAATTATTTGCGTACACTTCTCTTAATAGTCGGTTGATAGTATAAAAAAACTCCAATACTTATACAGAAAAATATCGATTAGAGATCACAAAAGGGTAAACAATTTTTTTTTTCACAATAGAAAAATTATTCTTCAACAGATTGACCAAATGGATATTAACGTCAACATATTAGTTTTCTTCTAAATTTGTTTTATGAAACTTATATGGTCTAGTGATAATCAGTCCCTGCCGTTTTTCAAGTAAAAGTACATAGTTTTCATAGCTATTTCAGAATGTGTCTCCATAAAACTTTCCCATTCATCGGTGCAAAATATTTGCTTGTCTCTCATACAAATGAATTTCTCGACGGCTGTCTTTAGATCAGAATCTTGATGTTTGTCTGCTAGAATCAAAAGATCACCAATATTACGTCTGTTGAGTCCGGTTATCAGGAAAGAAGTACACAAGTCTTTAAGCCGTTGGACCTGATATTTGTACGCAGCATAATACAGCTTCATGGCACTTTCCCATTGAAGATCTTCCAGGATATCAGTGTAAAGGAAAAGTAAGAACTGATCAATTGTGCTGTCCTCCAAATCTTCAACTTCTATACAGTCCATTAATTTTTCTTTCATGTTGGTTGTCAGCATGGATGTGAAGACTGGCGATCTAGGGCATAGTACACTCTTGTGAGCATGAAATGTCTTACTTTTTGTCTCGAGTCGTATGTCGCTTAGAATCTGATCCTTGTATAAACACCTCAAATCATCCGAGACACTTTTCGGTTCCGATGTATACGGTGCAAACTTTGTATCACGTATTCTTTGTTTAAGTAATGGAGTTAAATGAAGATCGTAAAAAGTGTCCTCAATTCTTTGAAATTCTATTCCAGTTGATAACGTGCATTCACAACGTAAAGTCAATTTATCATTGGGCAAATATTCATGTTTTTGGTCTAACAAATTTCTCATCTCGAAGTTTATTGGAGTGCTCATTGTACTTTTCCTACACAAATCATTTCTAGTGTCAATTTTGCCACATTCTATTTCTTTTCCGGCTGAATTCTGAATGTAGATTTGGCATGTTATTAAATGAGCATTCTGAGATTCCCAAAAAGTTTTTTTTCTGATAGGTAACGTACCGTTACGGCGGAAAAAATCTACTGCGGCGGGAAATTCCCAACGCAAGTCATAAAATGGCTGCCGTGCAGCAGAATGCGTGTCTGGTACGTCTTTGGTTCCACGAAAGCAAATCAATTGTAACAGCTCAAATACAGTTTTATTTAAAGTATCGAAATTGTCGCTATCCAAGTAAGAACTCCATGAAGCGTTGGCATGAGCAATTTAAGGGAACAGGTAAAGTGCTGGACGACTACGGTCTCAGACAAAGTTGTTGACAAGGGAAACTTTTCACTCCATAATTGCTTATACCAACGATTAATGGAGTTCTTATTTTGAAACCGAAACTTTCTATACTCTAATCGAAAATGCCTTTGAAATGTTAAAATGAACTTTCTTTAGTGGAACCAGAGAAGTGTCAGACGTACCCTCTGCTGTACGGTAGCCATTTTGACACTTGCTTGGGAATCTTCCACTGCAACAGATTTAGAGCGCATAACGGTGCGTTACCTATCTAGAAAATCATTTTGAGCTACTCTCTCCTTAAAAAACGAAGTTGTTACATTATTATGTTTTTTAAATTTATTTTTGAAAATGGGTTGAATAATTAACGACCACTTTGTATATGGAACTATTTGTATCATACATTTGACTGATATTTTCATAATAGCATTTGCAAGGAATCAGAAAAATATCCTGTTTATGTTAAGTTTCTGAATTGTATTAGTCATTTAGGTTTTATTAGCGGTGACATTACTTTCATAAGCAAACGTGAACGAAGTGTAATCCAAATTTTATTGTTACTTTTTGGGTTTTCTGTATTTTATGTCTACGCAGTTTAACAATTTTTTGAGCAATCATACAAAAAAGACTTCTTTATTCGGTTTTAAAGATTTTATTGCATTTCAACCGTGAGTTTAATGACAATAATTTTTGGGCTACGTGCTATTAGTTACTGAGATAAACTATTTCGAGTAATTTAAAAGATATCGCAAATATATTCTTAAATAATATCACTAAATTTTCTACATTTTCTGTTCCAAAATAAAAAAAACCCAAATAAATATAATGAATTTGTAAGCAAAATAAAATTTAATAAAAACAGCTTTAAAAAGACACATTTTTAAATGTATGAATAAAATATTTGTTTTTTTTTCAATAATTTTATATTTTTCAGTCCTTATTCCTTGTTCACATTATAAATTTTTTGAAAAAAAATTTGTCTCACCTCTGCTACCAGGTGGCGCCAGTCGTATCGAAATAATATAATTAACTGGTATTTAAGCTCTGAAAATATTAAAATAGTGTATTGACATTACAAGCACGAGAATGTACCAAATTTCAAAACTTTAGTCCACCAGGAAGTGATTGAAAAATCAGTTATACTCGGATGGATCCAAAAAACGTTTACAAAAGTAATAAAAAAATTATTTATTAGCATCAGACAAAAAATACAAAAAGGAATTGAGAGGAATGCTTGCCGATCACTTTTCCACATAATCACCAAATATATTTAGGCATTTATCAGAACGCAGGGGAGTGCCCATTGAGCCAGTTCTCGGAAGCTGTTTTAACATAATTTATCTGAAGAGAACCTTGTTTCAGGTAAATGTTCTTTCAATTTAGGAAAAAGGAAAAACACACTGGGCCATCGTGAAGATATCTAACGAAAACGCAATGGCATGTTGAGTGAAGGTGTCATCCTCCTGCATTACAATACACTTACTGCTCGCAAAACTCTTGAATTACTACGAAAGTTCAAGTGAGAAGTCTGGAGCCACCCCCACACAGCCCAGATATGGCACCCCATCAGGGTTCCAATGAATCATTCGGAACCAGGGTTCTGTTCTAACAGTAATGCGAAAACAACTGCCGAGAACTGGCTCAATCTGCAGGGACCTGATTTCTACTAAGCCGGGTTACATCAGTTGGTCCTGCGCTCTGATAAATGCCTTAATAGATTTGGTGATTATGTGTGATCCGTCGAGGTATTGCGACTGTTGCACGTTAAATCATGCGTAGAGGGTCAAACGTCCTCCCGCTGGTGTGGTGCGGAAGTTTGGAGAGGAGGGTGCCAGATCAGATGTTGTCCTCGTCATTTGACAGAGGTTCAAAATTTACGATGTCCTTACGAAAATAGCCCTTATGATTCTTCAAAACGGGACGTTAATATAACTAAACTTCTTTAATGGACTACATTTGAAAACTATAAAAGGAAACACCACTTTATACCTGGAAATTAATGCTGTTGTTAAGTGTATCATATACAGCTTAAATTTTACTGTAAATGTTGTTAACCTCTTAATCGTCGTGCCTGTACCTCGTACGTGCTTCGATTTATCGCATTTTCAGGTTTATAAACTAAAATTTAATCATTTATTAGCTTTATAATTTGACACAAAAGTTACGTAGAATCCATAAATATTTCAAGTATAATATACCTCCTTGGGTGAATAAAAACGACAGCCCCTTTTCAAAACAGAAGAGATGTTATTAGAAAATTTTTACGGGATAAATATTCATATTTCTTGGTTTAACTCAACTTATACTCAACTCAAAAACAATAACTCAACTCTTGGTTTATTGAATAGAAACTGAATTGCATAAAATTATAAATATTGCTTTTAAAAAGTCCTTGAATTCTTTATATAAAAATATGAAACTTGCATTTGTCCGTCTATTTTAATCTCCCGGGGATTTATTTGCGTGCACTTCTCTTAAAAGACGGTTGATAGTATAGAAAAATCTCCAATACCTATACAGAAAAATACCGATTAGAGGTCAGAAAAAGGTAAACAATTTTTTTCACATTATACAAATTATTCTTCACCAGCTTAACCAAATGGATATTAACGTCAACATATTAGTTTTCTTTTAAATTTGTTTGCGATTGAAATTCTTGGAGTGGAATATAAATATTGCATGGATAAAAATAAGATGAGTTTCTACCTGTTTCTCGTCGTCATAGTTACAACAATTTAAATCTTGCACTCTCTCAAGTTATGACGCAGCTCAATTTCGAAAAACAATTCAAATTAACAGAGGGTTTTTTTTGCATTTTCACCTGGTATAATCTACAAAAATGCAAACTGTAAATAAGTCTAAAGTGTACAATTTTACATAGAAGTTTTGATAGAAATATATTATAATTAATATTGTTTACATTTATTAAAATGTATATATTTCTATTCTATTTGTGTTTGGAAGATCTTTCAGTTTGTTATTTAACCCTCCAGCAGTCGCGCGTATGTACCAGAAGAATATAGAACTCTTTTATATATATATAGAACTCTTTTTCTATTGAAAACTGCAAAGAATTACAAAAATAACAGAAGGCGATATAAATTTTTCATTTGAATTTATTACAAAAAAAGAATGTAAAATTTGATATATGGATCAGAGTATTAATTTTGGAACAAATTAAATAATGTTAGACAACATCCTAACATAAAATGGACATATTAATTGATCTCAATCATATTATTTATCTAAAATATTAACATTTAAAGCCAAAAAAAAGGTATTTGAATAGTGGTAAGAAAATGTATTAAAATATAAATGTCTTCAATAATCTTTAAATATTAAATAAAATAATAAAGTGCTTTCAGACATCTTTAAATTAATCTGTCATATGCTCTAGTTTCATGCTTAACTCTATCATTCATTACCCCTAATGCTTTTATGAAACTTTTGTGTTCAAGTGATAATCAGTCTCTGCCGTTTTTCAAGTAAAAGTACATAGTTTTCATAGCTAATTCAGAATGTGTCTCCATAAAACTTTCCCATTCATCGGTGCAAAATATTTGCTTTTCTCTCATACAAATGAATTTCTCGACGGCTGTCATTAGAACAGAATCTTGATGTTTGTCTGCTAGAATCAAAAGATCACCAATATTACGTCTGTTGAGTCCGGTTATCAGGAAAGAAGTACACAAATCTTTAAGTCGTTGGACCTGATATTTGTCCGCAGCATAATACAACTTCATGGCACTTTCCCATTGAAGATCTTCTAGGATATCAGTGTAAAGGAAAAGTAAGAACTGTTTAACTGTGCTGTCCTCCAAATCTTCAACTTCGATACAGTCTATTAATTTTTTTTTCATGTTGGTTGTCAGCATGGCTGCGAAGACTGGTGATTTAGCGCATAGCACATTCTTGTGAGCATGAAATATCTTACTTTTAGTCTCGAGTCGTATGTCACTGAGAATCTGATCATTGTATAAACGCCTCAAATCATCCGAGACACTTTTCGGCTCTGATGTACACGGTGCAAATTTTGTATCACGCATTCTTTCTTTAAGTAATGGGGTTAAATGAAGATCATAGAAAGTCTCCTCAATTCTTTGGAACTCTAATCCAGTTGATAACGTGCACTCACAACGTAATGCCAATTTATAATTGGGCAAATATTCATGTTTTTGGTCTAACAAATTTCTCTTCTCGAAATTTATTAGAGTGCTCAATGTACTTTTCCTACACAAATCATTTCTAGTGTCTATTTTACCACATTCTACTTCTTTTACGGCTGAATTCAGAATGCGGATTTGGCATGTTATTAAATGAGCATTCTGGCAATCAACTAAGATTTCCACCATCACTTCATCTTCTGAGCCAGGTTCACTTCTGAGGTATATGAAAGTTTCAATGCGTGTTTGGCGACAGATGTCACATCGAATGTTATTTTCTGATTTGGTTTGAGGGTGGCAAAATTTTCAATAGTTTTAATGAAAGAAATCTTTTTAAGTCCTATTCGAGTTTTAGCATAACTGAGAGCTTCTTTATCAACTTCCCCGTCACCTATCCACATTGTACAACGCACTGTTAGTATATCCAAAGTAAAATCTCTACCTACTTGATAATTTTCCGGTCGTTCGAAGAAATCTGATAATCCGTAAGATGCACTTTTTTGAAATTCGAAATCTATTTTATTCGATTCTAAATCCCTCCCGTTAGCATCCAAGATTGATAATTCATAATTTAATGCAATTTTTTCTGGTCCATTGCAGTTATCACATCTCTTTAAGAATAAAGCAATGAAGTCTGGATCTTCGTTTCCTCTTGGGTATAAATGAAGATTCCAAGATGTCTGTTGAATCATTTCTGCGAAAAAAGTTGGACTTTCGAGCTCCTCGCCTTTCTCATGCCAGCAGTAGCTGTAATTCTGTATAAACCATATAAAAGTGAATTTTCTCATTTTATTTCAGTAAGAATACAGATCTTCATAAACGTAACACAGTAGGATGTATTCAGAACATCTAGCTACCAAACGGAGTGATTATGTCACTGAAAACCATATTTCTAAGTCGGATCATTTTAGCACACTGCTTCTTTTTCAGCTCTAAAATAAAAACGATATATAATCGGTGACGTGAAATAATGACGTCAGACGTTGAAAAAATAACTTTTCACGGCCGTCTTACTGCAATAAACTTCGTGTTTTGTTCTTTTGTTATCACTCATCTGTACACTATGTTTCTGAAAATTTTTTATTATTAATAATAATCTATGTTATGATCGTGTACAATATTAACTGAATATTGATTATGAAAACTTTTAAATTAACATTAACGATTAGAAACGCTTAGAAATTAATTTTCTATGTCATGAATTTCTAATTAAAGAGAAACGAATTGTAACGTATTTTATGATGCTTTTCTTGACATTTTTAATTTGTTATCTGAAAACAATTATTATCTGTTTATAAGTTTGGACCCGATGTGTCTCTAGGTCCATACCGAAATGTCCTCGGGTATTTTCCGATTTCGTACCGTAATTTCGAATGGAGAGTATTTGAATCCGATGATATTAATTTACCTGGCAGGCCAGCATGATTGATATAACGTTGTCAGTGGTATAATTTACAGAGATAACTTGATCTGTTAGAAAGTTTTCCAATTTGTTATTGGTAACTTTACAACGAAAATGATTGAAGACATGTATTCAAAAGCATTAGAAATGACACGTAATTTAAAAATTGTAGGAATTCAACACGGCATAAAAATTAAGGCATTGAATACAATATTCCTTCAGAAAAGAATTCAATAGCTAACTTTTTCCTTAGTGTTAACAATGTTGACAAATAGGCATTTAAACTTAAATTTAAATATACACCGCCTTAAAATTAAAAGACCTCACAGCATCCTCTATTTAGAATTTATCACAGCTCGTATTTTGATTTAATTAAAGATTATCTTTTAAGTTATCATTATGTAAAAATATCCACTTCCGCACAATGGCATGTCCCCTCAACCCAACCCCGTCAAACAACCATTAGACTTCCAGCAACCCTCCCCCCTCTGCACATACTCTCTTCAACAATCTAAAGGCGCGTATACACTTATGAGTCAAAATGTTCGCCATCCGTTCGTTGACATTATTTTCACAACGAACCAACAGTGTAACATCTTTTATAGCTTATCAGTCGCCAATGGTGGGAAGGTCGAGGGTCTTTTGAATCTGTTTGGAATATGCCTTGGTTTTCAGATTTATTTGGCTTTTTAGTCTCGTTTGAGGTTCGCGGAGAATGACGAACTCAAATCATCAGCAAATCTGTCCATCATATCATCAGCAATCACGAATTTCGGTCAGTCGATTTTCAGATATTAGAAATGGCCGGACTCTCCATCAAATCATCAAAAATTACGAATTTCAGCCTGTCTATTTTCAGACGATACAAATGCTTTTCGACGATGACGACACCTGAGCTGGCATACCGCACTCCAAGCTTCTCTACTACACCAGAGTGGAGACGTTTGACCCGCTACGTTCGATTTAGAGTGCAGCAGGCTCGCATACGGGGCTTATATTCAGTGGAATCGGGTTTCAGCCTTGGGGCCCTCCGTCGAAGTCCCGAAGTCGACCCTAACACTAGGTCACCGCGGCCCCGTTTAATTTATTGATTTGTATGATTAGATTAACGTCCCGATATGAAATTACAGTAGGACTACTTGGGGACGATCTCGTTAATTTAAGCATATGATACAGGTGGCACGAAATGAGCTGAAACCCATGTAAATTTTTTAAATCAGTCCAGGGCAAGGGCGGAAGAGCGCATAGACTTTTCAAGTGTCGCTTAATAAATGCTTTATTAAGTATTACTTTTGATGATTTATGGTAGAATCAAAGTTTGGTATTGTTTCGGAAGCTTTTCCTTCTCCGATTTCGATATTATAATAACTAAAAATTGTGAATGACATGACATCTCCCTCGCATCTCACAGCACGAAGGTCGAGGAGGCGTAGTTACATCCTTCAACTCGAGAACAAGCCATTTTGTTTGTTTACATAAACGTTTGAAGTCATTGTTTAACGGTAACAATCTTTAAAACAATCGATCGGAACGCCAGCTGCGAAATAAGAGCCGTTATCAAGTTTTTGATTTCCATTTGTTTTCTCACATGAAAAAATGTCTAGCCGGCCAGCAATTTGTAAGTGGTAGACGTCCAGAACTGGTTGAGGTCGGAGGCGGCTGAATTCTACGAAGCGGGTATGTTGCAATTAGTGCCAAGATATGACACATGCCTTAATTCGCATGGTGAATATGTCGAAAAGTTGCTTAAGGTTTGCATATTTTTTGTAATAAAATAAAAAAGAAAAAAATTCTAATCTTTTTTATTACCCAAACATATTTACATACTTACTTTCTGGATGAGCTTTGTAGATACATTTTTTAACATCTAGTAACAACAACAGATGGCAACTTAAGATCTAGGTTATTTTTTTCTATTGCGTACTGTTTTACACATGAATTAACTGCGTTTTCACGAGAATGAAATTTTACTTAATGTGCCCATGAAAGGGTTAATCATGTAGGAGAGTCAGTGTTTGGTAATAAAAGTATTTAGAAATGACAGTAAATGATTTTATATTAAAATCAAGGAATAATTTTGAAACAACTCTCAACTGATAGTTTATTCTCTTAAAAGTCCCTACTTTAGATTCTCTTGCATATGGCATGTAAAGCGTTGACTCAACATTGGGTCCACTGCGTGTTCAACTCCCACACTTTCTCGAGTTTCCATAAAACGTGATCCATTCTAGTAACTTGTATTCCGACTGGAGATATGGCATTTGAAAGACGGACATATAACACCATAGCATATCCCCGTACTCCTAGCCAGGACGACTCCCTGTCGGTTGGTTGGGCATGCGTGAAACTTTATTGAAAAAGCCAGAGCAAAAAAAATCAACTTCTATATAAAGATACAAAAAACAGGACATTTTGAACAAAAGAATATAATATTTTTTAAGTTCAGTCTTTCAGGTCGTTTTGTTGTTGACTTTGAGAGGGTGGTGCCTTATGTATGGAAGAAGAGAGAATATTGAGTACCTATGGTTAATTGAGTCTGTGGCTAGTTGTTGTCACCATCTTCTGGGGAAAAAGAGTGTTTCGTTTTACGAGATGAAGTGGATGAGTTTTCTGATTTTCGCCCCAGAATTGTTGTTGTTCATAACTCTTTTCCACCAAAGTGGTTCTAGGTCAGCTGACGGTTTTGTTAGGGGGTATGAGGTTGTAAACATGCAGCTTGTAGCCTAATTCCAGGTGTTTCCCCAGGTTTCCGCAGCCACAGGAATCGCTGCTTCTGATGTTGAATCTTTTAAGATATGTCGGAAATGGGCCGTGGCCCGTAACGAACATTATTTCTGACCTTTGCGATGGAGTAGGATTTGTCTTGACTTTGGGAAAAACGTTGTGAACACTCATGCCTGTTTCTCCATTGTCCCATTCTCTTTGCCTGCGGATGATGTACTTTTTTTGTAGCAGACTCTTGGTATGGTTTCATGGCGCTGGGATGTATGTTGGGATTTCCTCCTGTGTTGCCTTCTTGGCTAGTATGTCCGCCGCTTCATTACCGCTGTATCCGACGTGAGCCCTAATCCATCCAAGTTTAATGTTTGTTGATATTAGTATTATTTCCTGTGTTTGTTGGGCAATAGGGCTCTTGGTGTCAATTGAAGCAATCGAATGGAGGCTCGACTCCCTGTCTGACCATACCTTAATCTGTTGGTTGATCTTGCTTGCCCAAAAACAAGCCTCATGTATACCAAGAAGCTCTGCTTGGAAGACTGTGTTGAAGAATGAAAGACGGACAAGAGAATTCTCTTTCTTTCCGAAAACTAGTTTCTGGGGAGACACTGCATTTTTATTACTATTTGGACAGAGTTTTCGGACGGCCTTCCGCGAACACAAATGCATTCAATTTCACAACATACTGTATTCGCCTATTGTAATTGAGAAAAGTTTTTGAGGTGCTAAGAGATGCATTTCATCAACTTTTATAGCCGTCATACACAAAAATAGAGGAAAGATTTTAGCGGATTTCTGCCATAGCTTGTATGTCTCAACAATTACTTTTATTAGAATAGGACAAGAAATTGTTGATTTCTAAGCGGAAGTAAGAAATTTTTGGAAATGGTCTATTTCTATTCTTTTGGTTTGTTCAAGTAAATATAAAATAATAAAAATGAATAATACAACTCGCTTTTATTAGTACATTGAAAAGTAGAAATTATTTTTAAAAAAAATTTTAGTTCCAAACAAACCCCAAAAAGAATAAGATGCCTCTAAAAGTTTTCTAAATGAATTTCAATTTTGTTGAGTCAAATTTAAAATATATTTTTAACTTTTATGGAATGTTTTGGGATTTCCCCCCCCCCCTTATCATATTCATTTTAACCCAAATTCCTCATTTTAGTGTTTTCAGCTCCTCACACGTTTCAGCTGTGTTTGTTCAGTTCAGTTCGAGTCTTTGTACTTTTATTATATATGATGAAAAAAATGAATAATTTCATTTTATTTTTTAATATATTAATAAAAGCTTTGTTTTAAAATAATTTTTATCGGTTTTCACGTTTTAGTCTTCAATATATTTCATAACACGATTTTAGAAATATTATGGAAATTGTATTCAATTTTTTTCTGACGTTAAATCAGATGGCTCCTCGATGTGGAAATATAATGAATTAAGATTTATCAATTAATTGATAGCTAAGTTAGAAAAATTTTAAAACATTGCATTGTCATCAGCACACACAATTGTATGAATTTTAAGTATTTTTAAAAATTAGGAATGCATCCTTTTCTAGTGTAATCAAATTTGCATACATATTAAAATTCACTTATGAAATATGTTGTTTAGCTATGTTTTCTATTGTATAGGATGGTCAGAAATTATTGGAACCATTTCAAAAATTAATTTAAAAAAAACCCCTGTTCGATTGTTTTTTTTCAAAACAGAGAGGAGTTAAAAAAGTTTTTTTCTGATAGTTAACGCGCCGTTACGGCGAAGTAAGTATATTGCTGCGGGAAATTCCCAACGCAAGTCTTCAAATGGCTACCGTGCAGCAGAATGCGTGTCTGGCACTTCTCTGGTTCCACTAAAGCAAATCAATTATAACAGTTCAAACACGTTTTCTCTTGGAGTATCGAAATTGTCGCTATCCAAGTAAGAACTCCATCAATGGTTGCTATGAGCAATTTAAGGGAACAGCAAAGATGCTGGACGATCACGGTCTCAGACGAAGTTGCTGACCAAGACGAATTTGTTGTAAGGGCGGCTTTCACTTCATAATTGCTCATTACAACGATTAATGGAGTACTTATTTGGAGACCGACAATTTCAATACTCTAAACGAAAATGCCTTTGAAATGTTACAATGAATTTGCTTTAGTGGAACTAGAGAAGTGCCAGCCGTGCCTTCTGCTGCACGGTAGCCATTTTGACACTTGTTTTGGGAATCTCCCTCTGCAACAGATTTAGAGCTCCATAAGGGACCGTTACCCATCTAGAAAAACTTTTGTGCTACTTTCTCATTTAAAAAAGCGAAGTTGTTACATTATAGTGATTTTAAATTAATTTTTGAAAATGGGTTCAATAATTTACTTCTTATTTTTTTTTATTTCAATTATTTTATATTTTCAGTCCTTTTCATGGTTCGCATTATAAATTTTTTGAAAAATAGTTTGTCTCACCTTCCTTAACAGGTGGCGGCAGTCGTATGGAAAAATATAATTAAAATAATTAAGTGGCAATTAAGCTCTGAAAATATTACAATAGTGTATTGTCATAAGAAACACGCGAATGTGCCAAATTTCAAAACTTTAGCCCACCAGGAAGTGAGAGAAATATCAGTTATACGAGGTTGGATCCAAAAAAAGTTTACAAGAGTAATAAAAAATTATTTATTAGCATTAGACAGAAAATACAAAAGGAATTGAGAGGCTAGCTTACCGATCACTTTTCCACATAATCACCAAATATATTTAGGCATTTATCTGAACGCAGCGCAGTGCCTATTGAGCCAATTCTCGGCAACTGTTTTTACATAATTATCTGAAGAGAACCTTGTTCCCGGTAAGTGTTCCTTCAATTTCGGAGGAAGGAAATACTCACTGGGCAAATCGTGAAGCTAATTGACGCAAACGCCCTGGCATGTTGAGTGATGGTGTCATCCTCCTGCATGACAATACCCATACTGCTCGCAAAACTCAAAAATTAGCAAAGCCCTCCCGCTCGTGTGGTGAGGATGTTTGGAAAGGGGGTACCAGCTCAGAAGTCGTCCTCGTCATCTGACCGCGGTTCAAAATTACGAGGT
>BGPR01041020.1:0-13760 GCA_013235015.1 Araneus ventricosus | reverse complement strand
CTGCATTCTATGTCATACAATTTTAACTTCGTAGTATAGTAGAAGAATCAAGCATACACTTATCTCACCCATTTCTGCTTATCACAATTTTAACTGGTAGTCCCAGAGAATCAAGCATAATATCTACTAGCAGTTGTAGGCCAGGTGATATGCTCACATTCTTGCTGAAGTTGAGTCTGGTAAATCAAGACATGACTCTCCACCATTCTATATCTGCAATTTAACTGTGATTATGGTGAGAGAATCAAGTGCATGATCTCCACCATTCTGTATCCTACAGGTTTAACTGCTGAGATATGTGACGAGAATCAGCATATGCTTCTACAATTTAACTTAACTTGGATCGTGAGAGAGAATCAGCATACATATCTCCACCATTCTGATATCACGTTGTAACTGGTTAGAGTCATGCAGAGAGAAATCAAGATTGCACATATCTCCCACCAAATTCTGCTATATCGTCGAATTTAACTTCTTACGGTGAGAGGGAACAAGCTTTAGTATCAAATTAATTCGTGTCAAGGATCCAAGCATCTTCTCACCATTTCTATATCTGCAATTTAACTTCGTAGTCTAATGTAGAGAATCAAGCATACTACCACCGATTTCTATATCTAGCAAGTTTAACTTGTTATCTAGTTGAGAATCAAGGCATACATCTCTATATTCTGTATCTACAATTTTCGCTTCATAGTAATGGAAGGAATCAAGCCATCTCATTATACTATTAACTTCTTAGATGGTGGAAGAGAGTCAAGCATACATGATCATCCACATTTAACTGTCAAGATAGGATGTGAGTGAGAGAAGAGGCATACATGATCTCCACCCATTCATATCTGATTTAACTTTACAGGTCCTGGTGGGAGAGAATCTAGAAGCATAGCTATCTACCCACTATTCTATAGTCTGCAATTTAACTTCTGAGTATGGTAGAGAATCAAAGTACTTATATCTCACCCATTCTGTATCACCAATTTAGCCTTCATGTAGTAATAGTGAGAGAATCAAGCATACATCTCCCATTCTATTCTAGCAGATTTACTTGGTATGGTGAGAGAGAATCAAGCATACTACACCAGTCTACTATATCTACCCAATTTAACTAAGTAGTCTAGGTGAGAGAGGAATCAAGCACTACACTTGTCTCCACCATTCCTCTCAATGCGCTTTCGTAGTATGGTGTAGAGATCAAAGCATGCTATATCCAATTTCTGTACTGCAATTTAACTGTCAAACTGGTGGAGAGATCTGCGCATATATATCACAATTTAACTGTAGTATGGTAGAGAGAATCAAGCATACATAGTCTCCATGCATTCTATATCTGCGTTTAAGCTTTAATCGTCTATGAAGAGAATCAGCATGACTATCTCCCGCCATTCTATCTCAAATTTAACTTCGTGAGTATGGTGAAGAGAGATCAAGGCTCATATCTACCCATTCTATATCCTACAATGTAACTGAGACAGGTAGAGAGATCAAGCATATGTACTGACAATAACTCTTGGTGCGTAGTGAGAGAGAATCAAGACATGACATATCTCCACCATTCTATATCTGGCATTTAACTTCCGTGGTCGAGTGAAGAGAATCAAGCATCCACATTCTCACCATTTCTTATATCTACATTAGCTTCAGTAGTATGGGAAGAGAATCAAGACATTGCATCATCTCATCTTCTGGCCATGAATCTAGCTAACATGTCTTACATTTCTTCTGCAATAGCTAGTTGGTGAGAGGGAATCAAGTGCATGATCTCACCATTCTATGTCTACAGTTTGCTTCTTGGGAGATAATTGAGAGAATCGAGCGTATATATCCACAGATTTAACCGTGGTCTGGTAGAGGAATCAAGCATGCATCTCCACCATTTCTTGAGATATGTGCACTTGATTCTCTTCACTATACTAAGAAGTTAAATTGTAGATATAGAATGGTGGAGATATGTGCACTTGATTCTCTTCACTATACTAAGAAGTTAAATTGCAGATATAGAATGGTGGAGATATGTATGCTTGATTCTCTTCACTATACTAAGAAGTTAAATTGTGCAAGCATACGGGAAAACAGAGGGGAGAACACTTTCGCGGGTTTGCTAAAGACTAGGAATTTATTTTTCATTTATTTATTGTTATGCGACTTCTTTATGCGACTTCCTAGAATAAGTTTACAATATCTGATTTTTGATTCATTTCCTTGCATATTTTTTAGAAAATTCGTTGATATCATTATAATTTAATTTTTTTGGTTAGTTGAGATTCGATAGCTAAAATGACAAAGGAGGTAATTCGTTCTTCACTAATGCTATATCTCAAGTAATTTCCCATCATGTTCAGTCTTGATGAAGATATTTATGCAGATGCGACGGTAATTGGTAAGATCAATATAATCTTCAGAACAGTAACAAAATCTGGATGCAATTTAAGTAAATTATTTTTAAATAAATATAATATTTTTCCCTGGAAAGCAAAACTCGACGACAAATTTTGAATCCGTTAAATAAATCAATGCAATTACTTTTCAATTTGAAGAATGAGTACGCGGCGCGGGATCTTGTGCTCTCGCACCGTCTGTAACCCCTCGAGCAGGCTCTGTTTATAAAGTATGTTTAGTTTTTAAAAATATTTGGGAACTTTCTACCCTGTGTTATTCATTGTGGCTTGATTTCATCATATCATTCTTTACAGTGTTTTACTCTTTTACAATTTTGATTTGATCTCCATATTTTTGATAAAAAATATTATCTACTTTTTAGTATATTAATAAAAGGATCACATGTGAAAATAAATTGTGTAAATAAAAAAAAGCTTTTTATAAAAAAAGTTTTTTTTAATTTCTTAGTTTTTTTTACTTAATAGTCTTTAATATATTTCATAATTCATTATTATAAATAGTATGGAATCTTGAACTGATTTTTTAAAAATTAATCCCATACGGCGTCTTTGATATGAAATACAAATTTCAATAATAAAAAATGTCCGCAGTTGTACGAAATTTCGGAACTCTAGTCAGGAAATGAGTGAAAAATCGATTGCAAAATTCCACGTTTACAAACACAAAACAAGCCAAGTTAAGTAAAAACGTATAAGAGGGACAAAATAACGTGCTTAATTTCTTTCAAATATGCGATACAAAACTATCAATGATACTGACTAATTTATCATTATTTGATACTCATTTTCTAAACACATATTTTACTGGAATTCTAATAATTCCTCTTTTTGAAGATGTAAATCTCTTTAGTAAGGAATTTAGAACCAGAATTTAATAGTCCTGATTCTAAATTTATTTCTTCTACTAGCGCAATTACTAGCATGGCAGCCTTTATACAGAAGGCATTTTTGGTTAAAAGAGCCAAAAATAATTCATTAACTTCAATCATGCTTCAGACCCAAGTCTCGCCGTATCGCTTTTTCGGTCTCCGCAGCGTTCCTGATTGGTCCAATTGACTCTAATTAGTCCAAAAAGCCATCAGAAACGCAGAATAATTATTTTCTCATGAGTTCATTAGTGTCAGGTCTCGCCGGAAAAAGAAATGGGTTTCTGTGTGTATGAAACCAGTTAATTAACCATCAGACCGGTTTATTCGTGAGGGATGTCTCCATTTTATGCGAACCCTCGGCTGACGGCGTTTAAGAGGAAAATAACAGAGCTTCTGCGTTCATGGATATGGTTTCTGTGGAATTTTCTGTATTATAACTGTTGAGAAATAACTATGAACATTAATTTTCTTGTGTTAGTATTGTAAAGATGTTGTCTGTTAGATTTGTTTCATTTTCAGTGAAAATGTGGGATCTAATTTTCACAAAAATATGTTAGGTGTCCAATGTTTGGAAGGGATCACAGATTTATTCTATAGTATCACTCATTAAATTATTTTTTAGTTTATTTACCGTATATCCTTAAAAGCTAATCAATCAAGTTAATTAATCAACAGACCGATTTATTCGTGAGGGATGCCTCCATTTTATGCGAACCCTCGGCTGACGGCGTTTAAGAAGAAAGTAACAGAGCTTCTGCGTTCATGGATATGGCATCTGTGGAATTTTCTCAATTATAGCTAGTACGAATTTACTATGAATATTAATTTGCTTATATTAGAATTGTAAAGATCTTGTCTGTTAGATTTGTTTCACTTTCAGTGAAAATGAAGGATCTAATTTTCACGAAAAATATGTTAGGTGACCAACTTTTGGAAGGGATCACAGATTTATTCTATAGTAACATATATTAAATTATCCTTCAGCTTAATTTCAGTGCATTTTTAAAAGTTATTCACTTTCATTGAAATGTTTTGTCTTTAAATCATTCCAAATGAGAAAAGGAAACCCGAAGAATATTAGAAACCCGATATTAAAATATATTAATTAACCCGATAATTATATTCTATAATAATTAATTAATCCGAAAGAATATTTCATCTATGTTCAACATCATACTTTTATGACGCAAATATTTCTGCATACAGTGCACAATAATAAAAATAAAAGCTGATTGCAACTGGTAGATTGAAGAATTAACTTTTTTTTTATAGATTTTTTTTGGGCTAATTTTAGCAACCTGTGCCTTAGTCCTTTTTTATGAAAACTGAATATATTGCAATTTGTAAATTGGTTCACTTTTTGGAGAGATGAACTAACTACCATTTGGAAAGAACATCTGGGTGCCACAATTTTCGATTGGGAACCAATTCCAACTGAGAAGTTTGAAGGTCTGTTGTAAAATGTGTTTCCAAACATCGGATTTTTCTCTATTATTGAATTAGCGAGATCGTCCAAAGCAAGATGCATCTCTTTTTTTTTGTGTGTGTGTGTGTGTTCTGTGGGGGATTAGTTTAGTTATATTAACGTTCCGTTTTGAAGCAACACGAGGGCTATTTTGGGACGGACCTCGTAATTTTGAACCGCAGTCAGATGATGCTGACGACACCTGAACTGGCACCCCCTCTCCAAACTTCCACTCCACACCAACATTGGGGGGATGGGGCTGTGCATTCTACTTTTCGACCTTGTTTTTATTTTTAGGCTAAAAAATTTCATTCTTTTTCCTTTCCCATTGGCCGTTTTTATCCTGTATAGGACATAAAGTAATTTTTAACTTGCGCAGTTTTACTGAAAAAAACATTTTGTAATTGATAATTTGATATTCCCTTTTACGCGGGACGTGCATTACCGTTGATTAACAGAATTTATTACTTTCCATCCCAAAAGTAATTATTATTATTAATTTATGTATTTTTAATTCTATGTTTGGTACAGTTTTTATTTGTGTTTTGTGTGTCGTTTGATGTGTAATATTGTTTGTGTGTGTTTTGTTTTCATATTATGGGGTTTCAATCTTTGACTTTTTTATATATCTGATTTTTACTGCTTTTTCTGTGTTTATTTGTTTGTTTCTTTTTCAATACTTATCTATTTTTATATATATTTACTGTTTCTTGCTTGCCCGGGCAGTAAATCAAGCAATTTTCTCCCCACCAAGGTGGGTCGAACCATGTTTACACTCCCAGTTCTTTTGTATTTAAAATTACTGCCCCTGTTCGGGCAATGCCTGTATCATCTTATTGTACTCAATAAATTCCGTCCTCCACATGCTGGTGGAGCGGCTCTCTCCCCGCTGGTCCTCTACCGGCCTTACACCCTTTTTGGGTAGGCCGGGCCAGTGTGGGTATTTTTACGCCACACCAACGGGAGGACGATTGGCCACTACGTATGATTTAGCGTGCAACAGGCCCTATACACGGCGGATCTTCAGTGGAATCGGGTTTCGAGCTCTGGCCCCAAAGCCGAGATCTTACCACTAGGCCACAGAGGCCCGTGTTCTGAGGGGGGAGGGGGGATGCAAGCAGTATTTTTGAGGCTAGAGGTCTTTTATGCTTTAATAAACTTAATAGCTTATGGTTTAATAAATAAATAGCATTTGATTTCCGTTTCTGAAACAGAATAATATCTGCATCTGGAATATTTTTTATGAATGTAAGAATGTCACAAAACAATTAAATATACAGCAATTATATACATAATGATTCACAAGTCAGGAAAAAATTTAAAAGACAATAGTTCGTAGAATGAAGAAGGAAAAAAAAGACTCCGTTTCTTCAGAAAGTATGGATACAGAGTCAGATTTCTTTGTAACGAAACTTGAATTTACTAGTAGAGTAATTTGCCTTTTAAACCATCAAATCGTTCTGCCGTTGGTGGTGTGATGCGTTTCATAGGTTAACATGTTGGTACGTTTTAAAAGTTCCTCGTGTAATCCTCCATTTAGGAGCAAGCTGTATGACAAGGACTTTTTTCACAGATTTTACCACCAATTATTTTAAACATGTTCTGTCAGACAGCAGAAGTATTGCTACTTCATGATAGTGACTTCGGTGCTATACAGGGTGTCCGAATCAAATGTCCCTAATTTGGGGAGGTCGCTATACTTAACAGAAAATTAAAAAATATAAGAAAAATGTAAAATTAGGAAACAAAACTCACAAAGTTTTTATTAAAAAATCGGTGCACTTCCACGTAGGCCCCCCTGAGGATATCCAGCCGGTAGTCCTGTTCCAGCAAAATGCTCAAACATCCGTGCCACAGCATCTTGTTGGAAGATAACAGAGGGTTGTAAATGCTGCATTTGGGGTATTGCGTAAATTTGCACCCTGTCCAGGTAAATGTTTTCCGTCACAGAAGCCTCAGCGAAGAAAAATGACTGTATCGCGTAGAAGAGCACACCACACATTGATTTTTGGACCGTTTCTTTCCACTTCCTGTACTGCATGGGGATTTTCTGAGCCCCAAAGTCTGCAGTTGGTCTTATTCACTTTGTTGCTCACATGATATATTGCTTCATCTGAAAAAATGATGAAGTTTATAAAATCTTGTTCATTTTCGAAGCGAGATAACATCTCCGCAGCAGATGAAACACGCTGCGGCAGTTTCTGTAAAATCTGCATTTTGTACGCATATAGTCTCAGTTTCAATATATACTCGAAAAATAAAAATTGTCGCCAAAATCTAAGAATTCAACAGCCAATCTTCCCTCATATCGCCAACGTATCGCTAATAGATTTTTTATAATCGACTGTTCAAATTAGGACATTTGATTCGGACACCTTGTAAAATGTGGACTGAAATTGCAAAAAAGCTCTGTACAGCATAGAATCACATGAATACAATGCAGAATCGCAAGAAGGGAAACCATTACACTTCCAATGAAAGGTGAGAGGAAGCATGATGGGAGTATTACAGTTAGAAAAGACATAGAATATACTGATTTTTTCACCGTCGAAAAACTTTTCAACGACAAGCCCTATACAATAGTTATGAATCTAGTATTTGATTAACATTTTTCTTCAAGTAGATGTAAATAATAGTTCTGTGAACAGTAGACCTCTCAAAAATCTAAGATCTTCATCGCTGTCTGTAAAGGTTTATCCAACGTTGTCATTCCTTCATTTTCGAGACAGCATTGTTTCCAGAATAACAGGTATCATAATTTGTCTCTCGAGAAGGCACTTTCCTTGTCCCAATGAATACACTATCTCAAAAGTTATCTTACAATCTTATACCAATCAATGTACAATTTTGAACACCTATACTGTACACAAATATTCCTCCCTGTATTTACAAAACAAATACATTAACTTAATAAAGTTACATAAAAAAATGTACTGGAACAGATGCTTAGTAAATTTTACACTCGAAAGTGGAGGTAGTCATCACGTTTCTACAACATGAACCATTTGGGTAGAATCGTGGAAAAAAAATGTTTTTGAAAAACGAGAAATAAGCGATTAGAGGGAATTGAACAGGAAAAAGCAACTCTGAGCATGGAACACTTTGATCTTATCTCTCTCACAAACGCACATTCTTTTAATGCGAATTATTTACACAAATCTTTGTTTTTATCAGTATTTACAAAATTACAATTAAATGCTTGCTTTTATCATTATTAACAAAATTTAAATTAAATGTCTGCTTTTATCAGTATTAACAAAATTATAATTAAATGTCTACTTTTATCAGTAGAAACAAAATTAAAATTAGAGTATTAACAAAGTTACAATTAATTATATCGACAATACCAAATTGAAGGGCCGCCGTGGCCTAGTGGTAAGGTCTCAGCCTTGGTGCCGGAGGGCTCCAGGCTCGAAACCCACTGGTGTTGTGCGGAAGGCTGGAGAGGGAGCGCGAGCCCAGGCGTCGTCCTCGTCATCTGACAGTGGTTCACAATTACGAGGTCCGTCCCAAAATAACCCTCGTTTTGCTTCGAAACGGGACGTTAATGTAACTAAATTAAACAAAACCAAAAGTTTTGATGGTGCCAAACTTGCCACTAATTTACAAACACATTAAAATCACTAAAACGGCCACCATCTTGAAATGGCATGAAAACATCTGACATATATATCGTTTTTTATGACCTCAAGGAATCCACATGCCAAATTCGAAGAAAATTGAACAAAGCGTTTGGTGGTAACTGAGTAACAAACATATTTACAGACTGAAGAAATGCTGAACGGAGTTGAAACAGAGATCACTTCGAGCTGTCAACTATCATAACATTAACTGTAGCAAAAGCACCTGAAGATAGAAGAAGTTATGAGAAATAATGAGATTAGTATTTTATCATAACAATATAAAAATTGTGATAAATCCGAAAAAAATGTTACACAAATAGCATATAATCTTCTCCAAATTTTAATAACATAAACTGTTTGTAGAATCCTTAATGAGACTTTCATGGAAAGAGAGAAAAAAGTTAGGTGGAAAGAAACAGGAAAAAACAACTATCAGCAGGAAATACTATGATTTTCTCTCTCTCTTTTTGAATGCGAATTATTTACACAAATCTTTGCTT
The DNA here is from genome assembly GCA_013235015.1 of Araneus ventricosus. NCBI lineage: Eukaryota > Metazoa > Arthropoda > Arachnida > Araneae > Araneidae > Araneus > Araneus ventricosus. The sequence continues at coordinate 4,907 of BGPR01041020.1, read as the reverse complement.
TCATCAGTATTAACAAATTGACTATCAAATATCTGTTTTATCAGTAATTACAAAATTACCATTAAATATCTGTTTTTTATCGTATTCTTAAAACTGAAATTAAATGTTTGCTTTTATCAGAATTGAAAAAACCCTTTACCAAAATGATTCAAATGTTTTTATGGTGCTATGGCTATAGATGAATGAAGAAGTTTCCTGACTCCAATTAGTGTTATATCCTCCGACCATAAACATATTACAAAACGTTAAACTCTAACGCTTTGATAAAATAAAAGATAACGCAATGAAAGAAACTATAAGAAAGGTTTAAGGTAATTTATTTCCCGAAACACAACAATATATATCAATGGCAAAAGACTGTTGCCATATCGTAGAACAGAACTAAAAATGCAAATTACAAAAGGCTCCAGCACGAAATTCCAATAGAAGTTCGAAAATCTTAATCGGATTCGAAGTAGTAGATCGGGCTCTAACATGATATTCTCACTGCGCCACAGCGCCAAACTCGCCAATGATTCGCCAAAACGCTAAAATCAGTTAATCGACCACCCTTTTAAAACGAACTCAAGAAATAAAAATCCTTTCATATACACCATTTTTTGTTGCATCAATGAATATTTCTGCAAAATTCGAAGAAAATCGAACATCGCGTTTGGTCGTGATTGCTTAACAAACAAATTTGCAGACAGACAAAATGCTGAACGGCTGAGTTAAAACAAATACCTCACTTCCCTCGGTCAATTAACACACTGTGGGGCTAAGAGATGGTACTAGACCATCTTTACACCTAGCACTACGCTTGATATTTCTGTGGTCTAACGGTAAGCCAGTATTTTAATCAAAATTGCAAGATATTAAATCAATAATGCATCATATTCCAGGTGATACAGAAAAGTTTTATAGAAACTTGACTTTCAATGGAAGCATTGATGATGTTGACGGTTGGTTTAATTTCGCAGGTCAGGTGTTTTTTAAGAGATTTCATATTTTCAAGCGGTACGCACTTGTTATTCATACATACAAATATTTGTTCAATTATGTTTCGTTTGATAAATTGTTATTCAGAAATGATATTACATTGCCAATTAGTTTGTGCCTTGGCTTCAGATATGTTAATAAACAGATTTTAATCATTAATTTTTATAAAATTACATTAACATTAATATTTCCTGGTTTTTCCATAAAAAAATCCTTTCCTAGAAAACCTGTAGAGTAAGAACCACTACCAATGTTAGTATTTGCGATAAACAAAAAGGGACCAGCTCCTATTTAGGTTCACTGCTTCACGTGGGAAGACAACTTGTAGGACTCAGAGACCTGAATTGAAAGAATATAACAAAATGTGATACAAATAGCCTACTTAGATGCAACAATAATTTTTCAAAATTCGCAGCACTTCAATTTTTTCGGTATTGTTGTACGAAAATAGCTATATCTGAAATCGTGTGTATTTTGGAGTTGGCTCCTAACTATATAACTGCGTCCATTTAAGTGCATGTCTATAGAAAATTGACCCATAAAAATGTTTTGCAGCCGCCAAATTTAGTTTAGTTAAATTAGCGTCCCATTTTTAAAGCAACGCGAGGACTACTTTGGAACAGATCCAGTAATTTGGAACCGCAGTTAGATGACAAGGACGACACCTGAGTTGGCATTATTTTCTCCCAACTTCCCCTCCACACCAGCGTGAGGGCGGTTTCCCATGATGACAGGTTTAACTCTTTAATCCCGATGCGACTTTTTTCTTCTAGCCCCTTTAAAACCGGGAGTTTTTGGCAGGAAGCGACATGAATTGGACTCGCCCAACATGGGTGGTCATTTACCCCACCACACCATCCCCTGCTATAACCTTCCCTTAAGGTGGTTGGAAATGGGCTGCGGTTGGCAAGGATAATTGGACCCCCTACCGCGCTTATCTCCTGAGCGATCTCAGAAACTCCCCTCTTTCAAAAGACACCAACCGCCTCAGACGGCCTTCATTGATGTTAAGGGAAATTTTTTAGACCTCCCGGACTGTCTCGCTTTGTGTGAGAGGGTTAACGTGAACTAGGCCCACATACCCGGCGGATTTCCAGTGGAATCGGGTTTCGAACCTGGAATTCTCCGGTCTCACAGCTGAGACCTTACCGCTGGATCACCGCAGCCGATGCTCCAAGTTTAGGAAATTTACTTTTGCTAAATTATGATAGCTAAAAAATAATAAATCTAAGTATTATCTGTTATTGAAAACTGTGAAAATTAAATAATAATCAGTGATTTAATTTATGGAATGTGTATTATGCCTGAAAATTTTTAAATTTATATACTTAATTTACATTTTCAAACCAAAAATGACAGAAAATCCCTTTGTAGCGGTTACAATTCAGTGCCTTTTCCTTTTTATGGTAGGTGGCGCTACTAGAGCCATCCGGGTTTTTCCCATGATGCCTCTCTCTTTTCTTCTACTGTGTACTTGTCTGGTGTTGTTTTTCTCTGTCTCGCGTCTTGTACGTTTTAATGTACCGTGTCGAGGAACTTAGCCATCTAATAAAAATGGTTCCTGAAATTGAATTAATTCTTCAACAGCGGCATTCCATATAAACATGAGTCTCGTCCCTCTACACATTTCCTTTAAATAAGCGTGCTCTTAAAAATACGGCTTTAACTCACATCTTAAAACAGTATGGCGAAAATTTAAATGGGCTTTGAGGTAAGAAGATTAGGCAACACGGCTTTAGTTTAGTTCAAAATTAGCAGGAAATTTCTTTTGAATAAACTATTGGAGTTGTCCAGGGAACACACTCATTACATTATTTTCTGAGACTGTTTTTCCTCAAAAAGTTAGCAAATGACACTTGATAATAAATAATTCATGGAGCAAAGTTTCATTGCCTGAAGCAGCTATTATTTAATCAGTCAGCAGGTTTAATTAATTCTGAAGTGCGATAATCAAGCACTGATCTGATTGCCTTAATCGACTGTAAAATCAGAATTGCTTTTCACGCAGTGTATCAGAGGAAGAATGATTTTAGTGAAATATGAAGAACTGTATAAAAGCAAAGCTGGAACTTCATATTATTTAAATTTCTAGCTAGTAACTTTTGTCGGAAGAACCGAATTTAATTTTTCATAAAAATTGTCGACGAATATAAATTTTATGCTGCTGAAGAAAGTAGTATGATTGCCAAAAGCTCTGCAGTTAGAGATCTTTATTGGCTTCAAGCTATTTGAATGAACCTGCTATCTTTTTTTTCTTTTTCAAAGACAAAAGTAAATACCTTACTACTGTTTCAAAGCAGATGTGCAATTTCCTATGAATATTTTTTTTTTATATTTCTCTAAAAAATATAACATAAGGCTTTTTTGAATTCTCGACAGGTATAAGGCTATGGAAGTTTACTTTTTGAAGCAAAAACTTGGAAGTAATCAATGAAAGAGAGAATTAATAACTGTAATGATTATTATAGCATTATTATCTTTGTGAAAGTTGTATATTTTGTTTTATTATTTAACGCTTTTAAATGCAAATTTATTGGAGTTGTCAATTATTGTTATAATTATGCCTACATATCACTAATACGAAAATCCATTTGTGAAGGATATTCATGACAGATCTACATTTGGTTAAAGTATATAATCTTGATTCATATGCATATTAACGAACCAGTTCTTGAACACATGGCAGTTATTGGTAACATATCTATTTGAATGAGATACACAATTCAGATTCACATAAAATTTATTGAACTAGTCATTGGAAATGGGCCATTTTGAATTATCTTCATAGGTTATATAATCCAAATTTGTCTAAATACAATAAGTCGAAATAGTTTCATTCCTTAACATTCCTGTTTTTCCTCCTTCTGTTTTTTCTTTTCGAATATAGATGGCGCCATGGTTCTAGTGTTTCTTTAAAAAAGCATGATTACTTATTTTGGCGGAAATTTTGCGTGGGCTTGTGATAAGGTGAGGACTTTTTTCCCCTATTTTAAGCGTGGGGTAAGTTTATTTTTATAAAGGCGATTTTTCAACCCGAAGGCTAATGATATTTTAAATCAATCTTATTAGCGTTTTCATGTTTGTGTTTGGTTTTCCTTTTTCTTTTACAATAACGGTTTTTAGATGGTATTGATCTCCTTTGTTTTGTTCGGAAATATCGGGCTAAGAGAAGCTATATTTGGCGTAATACAAGCTTCTTACAGAAAAATTTCCCAAATATTTTGAATCCATTTCGAATAAAGTCTTTAGACCTTGATAAAATGAACTAGAATGGATTCCTCGTTTCTTTAATTCGATTCTCTAAGAGTTTATCTTAGTTTTTTGCTTTCTTTGAATGATTTTGATTTCCATAATCCAAATTTACATTCAGATTAACGCATTAATCATTGCGCACATAAAGATGAAATATTCTATAGCATTTTTCGTTTTACTTCAAAATTCACCTATAAGAAATAATACAATTAAACATCTACTGTTGAATACTTTAACTCGATATCTTATCATAAATTATTTCTCTCCAATTATGATTCTTTTTGTGATATTTAAATTTTCCTGTTTACATCCAGCGCATTTCAGAAATATTTATCAGAGTTTGCATGCAGTAAATCATCATCAGAGTTTGCATGCAATAAACCTGAAGTATATAATTTGCATTATTAATTATAATATTCAGGTACACTAATGGAAAATTACTGTTCTAAAGAAACCATTAATAAACCTCAAAACTACTGTTCTAATACCATTTTTATATCATTTAACATTCTAAATATTTTTTTATATTCTATATACGTTTATCGTTTCTTCCACTTATGCATCAACTGTGCATAAGTGGAATAAACGATACAGATGGTGGATTAAATTTCACTTTGATTGAACAAAATGGACGGACTTTCTCAATATCGGACTTTAAAGAGTACATTTGGTAAAAA
>BGPR01041019.1:0-13760 GCA_013235015.1 Araneus ventricosus | reverse complement strand
ACGCCACTTCTTAGACACTGCCAGGACTGTATAGATGTTGGTGGTGGTCCATTTGAACACTTACTTTAATTGTTATGTAAATAAAAAGCTTTCTTCATTTCCTCAGGATTTCTTGTTTGCCCTTCTATTCTTTTCATCTCCGACCCCACATTGATATACAGAAAATCCTTTATAATGTGTATTTTACCTACCCTTAATGTTTGGTCCATGAGTTAGGGAATGCCCTTTATAGTCGATTGCAGATTATAGGATTATTTTCTTACTAGTACTGTCTATGCCAATGGCATTTCTGGGCACAAGATACGCATTTATTCACCAAAAATGCATTGATATTGGAGGCAACTGACTTCTGGCAACTAAATTTCTACTTCCGTCTGTTCTACTCATTCTTTTCGTTTATACATATTACATTCATTACATGTCGACTGATCAACTAAAAGGGAAAAAGAAATTCATACAAATATCGACAAAAATTTCAATAAAATAAAAATCGCCTTACAGAGCAAGAAATTAGTTAAATTGTTTTTATTAGAAATAATGTTGTCATGAAATAAATTTCCATGCTAATTTCTGCACTGTTGTTTCTTTTCAGGTGTGGAGATGTCTTCGGATCCCATGAAGGTTGGGGACATCCACAAGCCGGACATCCACGGAGACAACCTGCCGTGGGAGACGAGACTGGTCAACGAAACGAACACCGCTTTCAGCAGCATGGACTACGGACCCAACAACTGGGTGAGGAGTGACAGTGCGTTTTCAGGGGCAAGAACATGACTGCTTGGTACTTTCCCGTTAAAGGAACACCACAAAAAACACGCCAAAATCTAGCGACCAATCTCCAGCGAATGATCGCTAAGATTTGACGAACTGCGCCAAATTCTAGCGATCAATCTCCAGCGAATGATCGCTAAGATTTGACGATATGCGCCAAATTCTAGCGACCAATCTCCAGCGAATGGTCGCTAAGATTTGACGATCTGCGCCAAATTCTAGCGACCAATCTCCAGCGAATGATCGCTAAGATTTGACGATATGCGCCAAATTCTAGCGACCAATCTCCAGCGAATGATCGCTAAGATTTGACGATCTGCGCCAAATTCTAGCGATATTACTGGAACCTTCACGGAAGTTCAATCGTCTATAAACTGAAATGTTGGCATTTGGTCCAACCATTCATCACTAAAGTCGCTAGAATTTGGCGGTATGCGATTTTTCAGTTTAATATGCTTGAGATAATACAAATTTGAAACTTAGTTGAAAAGCAGTAACATGGCATTAAAAATGACAAAAGCAAAAAACTTTATGAGCTTCCTGTTTACAAGCACTTTGTTCTTGAGAAAATCCAACTTAAAGTCCAATCCATGAATGTGTAATGATCGAGTTGAAATTGTCTTTGCAGATTATAGACTTTTACTTTACACTACGAGACACCCCTGCCTCCAGAGATAAAAATCTCCGGTTTGCGATTTGGATGAGTGTGCGTAGAAACTTTATTGAACAAGAACAAAAAAGAAAAAAAGTTTACATTCAGTGTTTTAAAAATTGACGAAAAACATGTGAAAATGATAAAAACAATGAAAAATGTGTGTTTATATATGAAAAGAAAGACTCGCGAAGCCAAAGCAATTTTAAGACAGGTCCCAAAAGTTCGCTGCCTCTATATACTTGTAGGAGGACTGATTAGGGTTCTAGGTATTGAACTTCTAGAGGGTCTTAGTGCATAAGTCTGAGGTCTTGATGAATTGGAGAAACCTGGGTCGGAGTCGGATGAACTTGTTGCGTCCGGTGGCTGTTTTATGAGGTTCTCATTCTCGGTGAGGAAAGATATGAGTTTTAATATTTTTATTCTTGATAGTTTATTTTAAAGTACGCTTTTTCATAAAAGTTGAGTATTTTCTACACTTGCTTTTGTAAAATGATATGATAACATCATGTGACAAGAAGTTGCGTAATGGAGAGGGTCTCCTTTTTCCCCGCATGTGCAGATAGCAGATTATAGACTGCAAACCAATTTCAAAAATAATCAAAAATTATATATATATAACAAATACGAAACAAACATAGCAGAAATGTCGTAAACATCCGGTCACTACATGACGCGTTCAGTTATTCCCTTTGTCGCGTCTCCCGTTGGTAGTATCTCTCAGTTTTAGGTTAGTAATTTCATTTCTTTTATTTGTATTTCATTCAAATTCTTGGTTTATCATAATGTTCGGGGTAAAGGACAGTGTTTTTTAGCTATATGCCAACACTGTTCGCAGAAAACATTATGATTTCACTAATTTTAACGGTTCGTATAGATTTTACTTACCCTGATGAGCATCTATACGCTTTTACCGATTTACTACAGTCTCTCCATTTTATTTTAATATTTTTTGACTTTCATGATATTATATATATATTTAAATTCTGCATTTCTTGATTGAGAAGTATTTTTGAACACTTTTCACTAACGGAGATTTCCAAAAGTCACATCCTTTATATTGCTTTTTTTGTGTGTTCTGTTTACTAATACCATCTGGCACCTACTTTTTCTAATCTTTTTAATATAATTTATATAGAGATACGAAACTAACCCATAACAAAAATGTGTGTCTACTTTCTCTAATGCGTCAACTTGGTAGTCACTCCTATGTAGTCCTTGGTTGAAACGCTACAGCCTTTATTAGTAGCTTCCAGCAGGGCCGGACGAACACTGCGTTAGTCCGTGCACCGGCACGAAGTAAAAGAATCGAGGGGCGCAAAATTGCAGCTGAGTTATCTTTTTCTTATATCATATATATGAACTAAGTTCTTCTGTAACTTTGGATAATTGCAAAGATTTAGAAACCATTTAACAGATGGAGAATCATCGGGCATAAACAGCCTGGAAATTTGTGCTGAAATATCAGCTGTATGTTCTCTTTTGGATAAGATTTGCCACCTTTGGAAGTTTCGAAATTGATAACAAAATGAACTTGAGCATTGCTCTAAGAATTTTACTGACTCTTCCAATAAGTGTGTACCGGTAACGTAGTTTTTCCAAACTAAAAATAATCAAGAACTGTCAGCTAACAACAACATTTCAAACAAGATTGTCAGACCTCACTATATTAGGAATTGAGTATGAACTGAGTGACAGTTCAGATGTTTCTGAATTAATTGGAGAATTCTCTGAGCTAAAAGTTTACACAAAAACTCATCTGAATTATACTCCTGTTAACTGTTTTTCAAATGAAGTATTTTAAGCAAAAAATCATTATAAGTATTTGTGTCAATTACTGAGTTATACTGTTGTTTCCGGACGTTCGCTAAAAAATTTTTAAAAGACCATATAACTTTATTTTTCACCTTGTAGGGCGCAATTTTTTACTTTTGCGCGAAGCGGTTCAAAGGCTAAATCCGACCTTGCTTCCTGCTGAACATTTTTTGCAGATACTGATGTCTGTTCCCTCCTCAACATCCTGACATCGGATCCTGATGCCGATTCAAAACAACAACATGTTGTCTTCATCGTCGACTACATCATCATAATATATCATAATTATTTTAGGAAAATCTATAACGTTTAAAACACATGATATCTCTTCTTGGATGAGATTAAAATTGAAAATAAATTTTTCAAAACACGTTATTCAGTAGAATCAAATGTAGATCTGAAAACCAGGCAGTTTAGAAGAGATTCTTTTCTATTGTACTTTCTCAAGTATTAAATTTTTTTTTAACTTTTTCTATGAAATTACAATTTCAAGGAAGTTACCTTCATCTGTTTTATCATGATTAAAATTCTATCTTTTCTTTCGTTAAGCCTGACTGAGAGTAGGGATTCAGCTTAAATTTTCCGTACTCGAAAATCTCATTAGATTTTTTGTTAAAATTAAATATAATTTAAAATAACATTACAATTTCGCGAGAAAATAAGAAGCTTTTTTCAAACTATGTAAAAATTTGTATCCGAAATCGCATATCTGATTGAAAATCAAAAGCGTTTCTAAAACAAACAAGATTTCAATTAAAGGGTTATAGTTCAACTATTTAAAGTATTGTTCATGTTTCTTTCATTAAGAAAAATATCGAAACAATTCACTTAACGTCACAATTATATCATGAAGGTAGCTGCGCATGTCTGAAATGTTTGCAAGTGAGACGATATGAAACATTGCGCCTGCGCCTGTCAATTTACACATTTCATCATGGTGTGACGCTATATTTGCATTTTACTCAAACTTTTGAGTTTAAACAATGCTTTATAGTTTTACCTTGGGTTTTATAATGCAGAAGAGAAAGATGAATATCCTGCGGAAGCAGTTTTCAAGTTTCATCTTAGTCATTAAAAGCAGGAACTGCAAAAATTCGAAGGAGGTCCATTAAATCTACATCATTCTGTGTAGTGCTTTCTTTGAGGCATAAAGGTCTATCCAGCACTTTTGTGTACATATGTATTCAGAAACTTTCAAAACAGAAGAATAATCTGATGAATAATTCAGTAAAATTAACAAAATATATTATAAACTTAGAAAAAGCTATTACAGTAGAGTCCCGCTATTCCGGAACACGCTTGTCCGGAAATCCGGTTAATGCGGACGGGATTTTAAAAAATTATTTATGTACAAAGTGATATTTTAATTACGTAGAAATATGTTTTGTTTTATTATTCCTACATCAGTTCGTAGATTATAAACTTAGGTCTACATATACAGTACTATTAAAACTAAAATTAAGCTGTAAGAAGAGTTGTATGTATTTATGAAAAAAAACATCCATTTTTATAGTTTTATCCATCTAAAACTTGTAATACGTGCATTTTAAGGTAAATTCTGTTTAATCCGGACTTTCGGTGATCCGGGCAGGGTCCGGTTCCATCTAATCCAGATAATCAGGACTCTACTGTATAGTTTTAATTATGATAATATGGTAGATACAAGTATACTCTAATGTAATAAAAAAATTAAATTTATGAAACAGAGTAATAATTAATAAAATACAAAAGCCCGAATAGAACTAATGTAAGAACTAGAACGATATTACCAAAAAATAGTTTAAGAAATAAATATTCATTTCAAACAACAAAGGATTAAACTTTTCGCTTTTTGAAGCGAAGTTGCAAGTTGTACAATGGATTTCAAATTTTAAGCGTGTTTTTACATGTATCACGTGATCATGAATTGAAAACATTGTAGCGAGCTTGCGATAAAAATATCCTTGTACCATTAAAGATGCATTTTAGGCAAATGTGTTACAACAAGATATATTGTGGAACAAAACAAATATCCTGTATCGGATACATCTTAAAGAGAAAAAACAACATCTGAAGGCGTCGAGACTTCCCATTTACAAGACAAATGTAAGGGGTAGATTCGAACGTTGGGAAGATAATCCCTCGGAAAAAATCCCCAAGGGATACTTCGAAGAAATCCTGGGCCGGAAAGAACAATGCTCCCGATTTTACGTTAAATCCCCCCAGAATTACTCCAAGATGTTGATTTAGAATCTCAAATCTTACAAAGGACAATTCATGGCCTACATAATTCACCGAAATGGTCGTTCCACATGTCTTTTGCAGCGAGGAACCGAGTACAAGAAGGATACCCAATGGCCAAAATAAATAAATAAGTACGAAAATAAATATCCGAAATAAAAATATCCGCAAAAACAAACAGAAGTTAGAGCGAAATTTATGACAGAACCGCGTTGGTTATCACAAACAGACTTAAAAGTTAGATTTTAGAATGTTTTATTTGGCATTTCTTTTTTTATCGTTTGGCTTTTTTTTTCGCGCTCGCGCGAGCGTGGCTTTTGATAATGTTTATTGCCATAAAAATAAAGTAAAAGTTTTAAATGAAATAAAGCAAGAATTAGAAGAGTGAAATGAAAATATTTATTCGCTTCTTCCGGTACAAATGTCGGAACTGCTCTCTTTGCATTTTATCTTGCCATGAATTACTTTTATTTATTTACGATTTTTTAAAAGTTTTTTTCATTCCTTCTTTCGGGAGTTCGCTGTTCATTATAATGCAATATGTTTTCAATTTTCTTTTAGATCGTAAAACTTTTAAAAGGTAAGCAAATCCTGAAATATGAGCAAGAAATCATTTAGAAGTATTTATTTGCGCTTTCTCTTTTGACTTTTGTTGGGTATTTTTTTATTGTTGCATTTCCCTTGGAATGGTTTTTTATTCATTTTTTCCCTTTTATTTGGAGAACAGTTTCATAAATATATGTTTTTCTCTCCTGTCTTTTTGCATAATTTAAAGGGAAACTAGAAGCAAGAGTGTATATATATTCCATTAGTCAAAAGATAAATAACAGGTTCAAAAGCAGGATATATGTTGGTTTTAGTCGTTTCCGTGCCCATAAAAGTCTGTAACGGGAGGTACTCATATATTATTTGCTATCTTAGAATTTAAGGGAATGTAGGCCATCATCCATCATATCTGTGAATATTCCTGGAAAAGGGTGATATTATTGCTGTTAAAATTTGTCTGTAGAATAAAATTTATGAAGAATTATGAGTAAATAATTCAGGGGTATTTGAATGTTTATTGATGGAGCTTATGTTAATATTTTATTTATCTTTTAAATAATTTCATTATTCTCTCTATTTATTTAAGAAATTAATATAAATATGATTGTGTAGAAAGAGAATTTAAGAGATTTTATTTGATTATTATCTATATGGAAAATAAAATACATTATATTTTATGACATGAACACTTAAATATATTTAAAGGTGTAAATAATGCTTTCGTTTGTGAATTAATATATATAAATATTTATTTTTTAAAACGATTAGTTTGTTAATAAGTATTTGAAAAAAATACATAATTTCAGGAAGCATACTAGATGGGGAATAAAAAAACGTTTTTGGAAAATTGTTTTAAAAAAGAAGTAAAATATTGTTTTAAGAGCTTTAAAAATTATGCTAGTTAAAGCTGGGCATTCATCTCCATTCCATTTGTCCCAAAACTGGTTTTTTCCCCATCAATTCAAGTCGGAAAATGTGGCACATCATTCACAGAGACTCCAAAATTTATTTTAAGACAAAGTCACAGAATTCTGCCCCACTCCTCTTCCCCTACGCGGGAGATTTCGTGTTTCATTTCTACCCTCGACGCGAGGTCTCAATGTAGGCTGTTCCTTTGATGTGCTGCTACCCACTAATCGGGGCCCGAAATTGGAATCGGCGCATGAAGGATTGGATTTTGAGTTCGTTTGAATTACAGCATTGCTATTCCGCTGTGCCAATTTAAATCGGTTTTTAAAACTGACGATTGCTTTTTCCTTCCCGTGTTCCAAAAAATCCATTTTGGAAGAGATGTGAATGGCCTGTTTAATGGACTGATTTAAATGCAATCTTTAAACACGCTCTTAGCTATTTTTCGCAATACATTATGGAACATATTCCAATGTTGAATGCTTGCAAAGCTAATTCTTGTTTTATAAGCAGTCAATTGTGCAATGATTGCAATTTGCTCTATTTTTCACTGAAAACTAGCAACCTAAAGTACACTTTGCAATACTGCATTCGAAATCTAGAAAATGGTGGTTGGTTCCCGGTTGTATTTCTTCGTCCAAATGTACTCCATGATTCGATGAATATTCTCTCGATGTAACGATTTATATTAATGTGAACAATAGATTCAACTCAAAATAAATAAGATAGAATGAAATATTATGTATGTAGTATGGAGCTCCCATGTGAGAAATATGCAGTTTCATGGATAGATGAGAACACAGTTGGTTTGGTTTTTCAGATATTTAATGGAACACTTAGGAGGACGGCATAAAACATAAGAGAAAAGAGATAAAGTAAAGGAATGGAGAGGGTGGTTACTGCCCTTTTACAATAAATTAAGATAGTCAATCATCACGGAAGTTCAGGCATCGCGTTTCATCGTTCAATCACGCACAATCTGTTCTACGCAAAGGCGGGATCAGTTCTGTCGCTAGCACAGAGTTGCCAGATCAAAATGGCAAAATAAGGGCAAACCTTCTTAAAAATAAGGCCAAAAAAGGCCAATTTGAGAAATAGATAGAAAACGTCATTTGCTATTAGAAAAACAGCTATCTTTCATAAAACCGTACCCCAATTGATAGGCATATGTTCAATGTTCTATTATAAACTAAAATTTAAGTGAAAGAAATTTAAAACATCCTTGTTCTATTCAGGAGCTATTTCGTTTGACATCTCATTATATATCATTTGAAATGTGTAATATCAAATATTTTTTTTAAAAATAATAGAATAAGTAATTAAAAATTGTTCCAAAAGCTATTAACGAATATAAAGCCAAAAAAGGCCAAAAATGAATTTAAGGCCAAATGAAAATTCTTAAGGCCAAGGGCTTTGAAAAAAAGGACAAATTTCCATAATTCGGTCTTAAAAAGGCCAATATGGCAACCCTGCACTAGCAAGAGAAGAGATCCGCAGTGTCACGTGACGTGTTCTCGTAGAGCGTTGCCAATCGTTGGTTCTAAACTACGGCATTCTTGACAAAGTGTGGGCGGAATACCACATGTATCAGACAGAAAACATTTTCTTTCCGCAATTATTAAGTATTATGATCAATTAGCTAAAAGACAACACATACAGCTTTTTAGACGAAAAATAAAAACTAGAGAGAGAGAAATAAAACTATTGGCACACATTTCCAAGAAATCTACGTATTTTTCAGAACGGAGGAAAGATGATAAATCGCAACTTAATTTCACTCAGTGCATTATTTTGTCACATGCGTATAACCAATTGATAAAACCAATAGGCGTAATTATTACAAACGAAACAAACGTGACGGAAATGTTAGATGCGTAACCAGTGGCGAATCCAGGATTTCGGTCTAGGGAGGGCTGACGTCATAAAATGTTTGTATCGACGTGACCTCATGGGTTATGTAAGTGAAAACCCTTTAACTTTACTCACCTGACAATAACATTCACAAACGACACTATAATACTTCCAATAATTTAATAAAATGACAATGAAATAACTAGCCAAAAAAATGCTTTAAACCGAGTTAATGTTACAAGTACGAGTGGAATGACTACAAAAACGGGAAAATGTTCGAGCCTTTGATGCCAGAAAAAAATATTAGAAACGTTTTTTTTAAAGAGATTAACCACTTAACTGAATAGTTTCCTTTGCTATCTAATAAGATGACCCCTCCTGTTTTGGAAAGGGGCTGTCGTTTTCATTCATCTAAGAAGGCATAGGATACTTAAGATGTTTATGGATCCTACATATTTTTGTGTCAAATTATAAAGCTAATTAATGATTCAATTTTAGTTTATAAGACTAAATTTTCGATAATTCGATGCACGAGTATTCTCGCGCTGTTAAGTTAAGCGGTTAAGAACAAACAGGTGTAGTGATTTGAACCAAAAAATCAAGAATTTTGGAAGGAGAGGCTGCAGTCCATAGCACTCCCTGGATTCACCGCTGGGCATAACATCGAACTACAATAAAACTCACCACGTCGTCTATCAGCAACTACCAAGCCATTCAGAAACTTGATTACTTCTCTCCTAAATGAACTTATTGATTCAGCCGCCCGATGATGAACAGATTTCTCTTCTGTTTTATGTTATTTTATTCTTAGTTTAGTACAAAAAATTAAATCTAATTATTGCTTCTCCCTACTTAACTTGAAAGGTTGCATCTTGTACATAGAGAGAAATCTTTTAGTTTAGGCCAAAGGACCAAATTTTTTGTAGTGTAGAAGAGGGAAGAAAATGTCACTTTCCTTTTCGACATATTCAGTTTTGTTATCTGTCATAAGAGGCTAGTTAAAAGTCCAAGGTGCAAATTTTACAGTTCAAGTACTTCTTATTTTCCTTCTGAATTGAGGATAGATGGCATTATAATCAAATTTTGACGACCAAACTGCGGTTAAAGGTTTTATTTACAAAATCATGTGATACCATTTTCCATCACATGTACAAACTCTTGCTGTGCAAGAGTCAGCAGATTTTATGAAAAAATAAATACTTCAATTATCACTATGGATTTGTTGCAGGTTTGAAACTTCAACGGACCAACCACTATTCTACATTATAATGGAAGGGATTTTTTTTATCGCTCTTATGCTAAACTAAATGTGGTGATTTAATTTTTTCTTTTCCTGGAGAAAATTACAGTCACTTGCTGAGAGTTAAATCTCCCGAAAGCATTTGCTTTTAGCACTTTAAAACCCGAAAGAAAAAATTTTGCTTTTGCCTCTTCTAACTGAACTAGCTCTGCCAGGTATTCAGTACTAAAACTATTTTTTATTTGAGCTTAGAAAGTGTTTTTATATCTTGAAATCTCAAATTCAATTTTCCACTCTTTGCTCTCTAATTTCTCTTGCATGGTTTTCATCTATTGCTTGTAGGCTGCTTATTTGAATCAGTTTTCAAACTATTTTATTAGAAATGAATCATTGTAGTTAGGAATTATTTTAGTTTGTTTGTAATTAATTATTTTATATTTTTCATGCTTTTTTTAAAAATAAAATATAAATAAAAGAAATTCATCGAATCATAAAATAGAAATTATTCTTTAAGTAACAGTCATATCAGTAGAAAAAACTTGTCTACACACATGATTATTCAAAAATGTCCGGCAAAAAGTCAATGTCCAATAAATGGTAACTAAATAAGCATATTTTGTAATACTAGCCGACTTTGGTGACCAGCTGGTCGCCTGTCATATTAGTTTAGTTAAAAGTTATGAAAACCACCAATATCTTTCATGTGCACATTATATACATTACATGACAAATCTAAAACAAATATTGTATCTTTTCAAGCATACAATAACGCAAGTAATGTCAGTAAACTATTAAAATACTTAAACAAGCGCGTATTTAATTAAGCGCATTGCAAAAAGTTCTCACCTCAGACAAATTACCGCAATTGTGCTCTTGAACATAAATTTCCATAGGCAAATCATGGCGATTGCCTATCTGGCGAAGGTTAAGCCTATTTTCGCGTTCAATTAAACTTTTTGTTTGATGATATTTTTTAAAAGTAAGTAAGCTATTAAAATACTTAAACAAGCGCGTACTTAACAAACCGTATTGCAAAAAGTGCACACCTCAGACAAATTACCGCAATTGTGCTCTTGAACATAAGTTTCCATAGGCAAGTCATGGTGATTGCCTATCTGGCGACGGTTAAGCCTATTTTCGCGTTCGATTAAACTTTTTGTTTGATGCCTATTTCTACCATCTTTTACATCTTCTTTCCTCTGCTGAATGGAAGTTTCGGTGACCCTAATCCGAGCATTTCTAATAATATTTTGCAGCTCTATTAATTAGCTAAGCGAAGCGATGAATTAAATGCAGTTGTAAAACGTACAATGAAGTAGTTGAAGTAAGCTTTACTGGCTTATATCAGTCTGAAACGTTTGTTCACATAACGGCGGTTTGTTCCTATTTGACTGTTGCCATTCGACAATAAGTAATAAGAACAATTTCTGTGCCACGTACGTTAACGTTTTATATATACAGATCTTGAAAGCCTACCGATATAGTGTGAAAATTTCATAAAAAGAACGTATCTATGACAAGAAAAATGAGCATTCTGAATGAAAGGAGACATGACATCGTCACAAACTAGGCAAGCCCTTAACTGTATCCAATAGTTCACTACGGATAAATGCCACATTCTATATATTTTAATATCTTTTTTTTGGTAAAACTCCTTTACGCCAAGAAGTTACCTTCAGAGTGTTATAAAACCAGGTCGATAAATAAATAATAATAATAGTTTTATACTCATACAACATCTCTGATTACAGGTCAATCACAAAATAATAATGATGATGATTCGACACTCATACAACATCACTGATTACACGTCTACCACTAAATACTAATAATGGTTTGATACTCATATAACATCACTGACTACAGGTCGATCAATAAATAATAATGACGATTTGATTCTCGTGCAATGATTACAAGATGATAAATGAATACTAATAATGATTTGATACTCATACAACATAACTGACTGCAAGTCGATCACTAAATTATAATCATTATTTCATACTCATACAACATCACTGACTACAGGTCGATCTCTAAGTAATAACAATGATGATTTGATACTCATAAAACATCAATGACTACAGGTCGATCAATAAATACCAATAATGATTTAATACTCATACAACAACATTGATTACAACCTCTATCGCTAAATACTAATAATGATTTGATACTTATACAATAACACTGACTACAGGTCGCTCAGTAAATAATAATGACGATTTGATCCTTGTACAATGATTGCAGTCGATCATTAAATATTAATAATGATTTGATACTCATACAACATCATTGACACAAGGTCGATAAATAAATAATGACGATTTGATCCTCTTACAATGATTATAGGTTGATCAACAAATACTAATAATAATTTGATACTCATACAGCATAATTGACTGCAAGTCGATCAAAAAATTATAATGACTATTTGATCCTCGTACAAAGATTACAGGTCGATCAATAAATAATAATGATGATTTGATACCCATACAATGATTGTAGATAGATCAATAAATACTACAAATGATTTGATACTCATACAACATCACTGATTACAACTCCCGCTGTATGTGTTGCAGGGTGTTCACCAGAGACCTCTCCTGAAGCAGGTGCCTTCGCCCTCCGTTCCTCAGCTACCCCCTGGGCCCCTCCAACCCCTTCGAGAGTACACCTCCCCCAACCAGCATCCCCCCGTGCCCTTGCACCACCCCGCCGCCCTGTCTCCGGTGGGCAGCCCCACGTCTACGACGACGCTCAGGGCGGAGTGGACCATCCCCAGGGCCACCAACAAAGTGAAGAACAGACAGACGGACGTATGAGAATGACAGAAGCGCATTAGGTGCAAGGTAAGGCGATCTAATTGGCCTCATTTCATTACCAACATTATCACAGTTAGACAGTTACATCGGCAATATAAAAGAAGTTGAGGTCAAACTGCATTCCTGATGTGTGTTATATAAATTTGCAGTCATTAATCACTGATAGGCCATAATCCCATTTTTGTCACATACTTCGTTTTAACGGAATTAACAGTTGTGGTAGGTTTGCAATAAAGATTTCCCTGCATCCTCAATCCAAGTTGTGACAGCCAAAATTAAAGGTGGCCCCAGTTTTTGCTACATCGGTATAATTTGAAATGATAGAACAATAGCTGCTTATTTTTTCAAGTTAATACATTTGTATTGATAATTTTAAAATCATATTCTTAACTAAATTGTGTCCTACAATTACGTTACTCAACACTATTTCCGTAAAGCTTACTAAAAAATAATGCAATTCTTAGTCCACCATTTAAATCCTTTACTTTTAACTGAATTAAATAAAACATCAAAAAATACCGATAGAATAAATGATACAGATAAATAAGTGATTGCTAAAAATAGTGCAATTCTTAATCCATCATTTAAATCCTTTAACCGAATTAAATAAAACATAAAAAAATTCCGATAGAATAAATGATACAGATAAATAAATGATTACTAAAAATAATGCAATTCTTAATCCATCATTTCAATCCTTTAACTGAATTAAATAAAACAAAACAAAAATACCGATGAAAATAAAATATAAAAAATAAAATAAAAATACCGATGATACAAAAATAAATGATACAGAAATAAACCAAATATAACAGAAACAGAACAAATGAATAAGAGAAAAATAAAGGAAACAATGAGTTAATTATAATCAATGTGAAGAAGAATAATTTAATTTGTGCAAAAACGGATTCTGTTGAGGTATACCGTTAGA
>BGPR01041018.1:0-13760 GCA_013235015.1 Araneus ventricosus | reverse complement strand
CATCGCTCAAATGCTCGAATTAATTGACAAGCTTAAAGCCGTAGGTGAAGAAATTAAAGACGACCATATCGCTGCACTTTTGTTAGTTTCGGTTCCTAAGTCCTACGATACTTTAATAACGGCACTAGAAGCTAGGCCGGAAAATGAACTAACTCCAGAATTGATTAAAAACAAATTAACAGATGAATGCAATCGTCGTAAGGAACAAGATTCAGATCGAAACTTGGCGCAAGCTTTCAAAATTTTCTCATTTAAAAGCCGTAATCAAAATAAAAATGACAAATTCTATACGTTCTGTAAAAAACCCGGTCATTCAAGGGATTTTTGCTATCACTTAAACAAAAATTATGGATCTAGAAAAAGATTTCCATTCAAAAAGGAAGTCAGACCGCAAAAACCAAACGAAAGTCAAGGTCAAAACCGTGATAGAACATCAATATGCATGCAGATACATGAAAAACAAAACATCCTTAACGAAACAAAAATAAAAGAAGAGCTCCAGAATAAAAATGATAAAACAACGCTCTCTTCAACAGTGTATAATGAAACAAACCCAACTACTTTTATAACTGACTCAGCCCCCATCATAATCGAAAGTTCACTTTCAGACCCTAAACACACACTTCTCGCAAATGCTGATACTAGAAGTAAAGCAAAAGTTTCTTTTTTCATCGACTCAGGAGCTAGTCAACACCTAATTAATGACAAGCGCTTATTCTCCTCTCTAGATGAAACTGCGGACTCAATAAAAATAATCGTTGCAGATGGAAAAATCATTTCATCACAAGGTATTGGGAAAATTTATTTTCAAACCATAACGAAAGACGGTATCCATGAGATATGTTTGCAAAATGCGTATTATTTACCACAGTTAGAGTGTAATTTATTGTCAGTAAAAAGAATTACTGAAAAAGGTTTCATTGTGAACTTTAACAAAAACAAATGTGTTGTAATGAAAGATAAAACTGTATATTTAGAAGCAATTTCAAATAACAATAGTCTTTATGAAGTAATTATGCATGAAGATAAAGTTTCAAATCATAATTTTGCATATAACTGTAATAATCATAATTGCCTTTATTTATGGCACAAGCGTCTTGGACACCGCAATATAAACTCTATCAAGCAACTTGTAAAAGAAAATCTTGCTGACGGTATTCAGCTAGATAATTGTCAACACATAGGTGACTGCATTCATTGCATTAAAAATAAACTGTCAGAATTTCCTTATCCTAAAGAAGCAAAATATAGAGCTACACATCCACTTGATTTCGTACATAGCGACCTCTGTGGACCAATGCCGACACAAAGTGTAAGTGGGAAATGCTATTTCCTTACCTTTGTAGATGATTACTCTCGATACTCCATGATATATCTTCTCTCAAAAAAGGATGAAGTTCTTTCTAATTGAAGGAATACATAGCGATGACACGAAATAAATTTGGAAGGACGCTTCAAGTCCTTAGAAGTGACAACGGAGGAGAATATATTGGAAAAGAAATCGAAGATTTTCTGAAGGAACAAGGAATTGTTCACCAGCTGACTGTACCTTATTCGCCCCAACAGAATGGAGTCTCAGAACGGAAGAATCGGACTCTCATTGAGATGATAAGATGTCTCCTATCTGAAGCAAACCTACCTCAAAGATTTTGGGCTGAAGCAGCAATGACAGCAACATACTTACAAAACCGCCTCCCTACAAAACCAAAAAGAAAAACACCTTATGAACTCTGGACAAATCATAAACCTAATTTATCCCATATTAGAGTTTTCGGATGCAAAGCTTATGCTTACATACAGAAGCAGAAACGTGGAAAGCTAGATAGTAAAGCAGTTGAGGGAATATTCTTAGGTTACGATTACAGATCTAAGGGTTACAGAATTTATTTAGGGGACAACAAAATTATGATAAGCAGAACTGTAAAATTTATTGAAAATCCTCTTCCATATGATAAGAAAGAAGCAAAAGAACTTCAAAACCAAGACGAAACAACACAGCAACTAGTTGAATTAGAACTGGAACACGAAGAAAATCATTCAATGGAAGAAGGAGAAATAAATGAAAGAACCGAAGTAAATCCATGTGAAGATGATGAATATGAATTGAGTAATTCACAAATACAAACCAGTCAACACAGAAGATCAGAAAGAAAAACAAAAGGTATACCTCCTGAGAGATTCGCCTTCTTTGCAAATCCTGAACGAATTAAAGAACCAAAGAGCTGGAATGATGTCTTAAAGATGGAAAATCCTTATGAAAAACAAAAATGGATCGAATCGACAAAAGAAGAAATGAAATCTCTTCAAAAGAATGAAACCTGGAAATTAGTAACACCACCATCAGGAAAAAAGGTCATCGGTTGTAGATGGACATTCAAAGCCAAATATGACTCAAAAGGCAATATCGAAAGATATAAAGCCAGGCTAGTCGCACAAGGATTGTCTCAAAAATTCGGAACTGACTATGACGAAACCTTCGCACCAGTAGTCACATATACTACTATAAGAACTTTCTTAGCTGCAGCTGCGTACAAAAATTTAAACGTTACGCACGTCGATATCAAAACTGCTTTCTTACATGGAAATTTAGAAGATGAAGTTTACATGTCCCAACCAGAAGGCTACATTGAAGCATGACAAGAACAGAAGGTTTGTAAACTAAATAAGGCCATCTATGGTTTAAAACAAGCCGCAAGAGCTTGGCATCTTAAAATTGGAGAATCGCTTATTAAATATGGTTTTGAACAGAGTAAAGCGGATCCATGTTTATTTAAATTTGCAAACAACGGAAATCCAATGTACATTATTGTATACGTAGATGATTTGCTCATTGCTGGAAAAGATGAAGATATAAGAAAGATTATAAAAGAATTAGAAGAAGAATACGAATTGGTAAATCTTGGTGAAGTAAATTACTACTTAGGAATAGATATTGAAAGAACTAAAGAAGGAAATTTCGCTTTGAACCAGAAGAACAAAATTGAAGAAATTGTTGAAAAATTTAACCTGAAAGAAGCAAAACCAACTAACATTCCCATGGACCCAAATTATTTGAAACAAGAAGGAGAAGATGATCTACTACCAAACAATACCCAGTATAGAAAAGCAGTAGGGGCTTTACTGTATATAGCAACAGTATCAAGACCTGATATTGCAGTAGCTGTCAACATCCTAAGCAGAAGAAATGAAAAACCCAGAGAGAGAGACTGGAATGCTGTGAAACTGATAATAAGATATCTGAAAACAACAGCTGAATTGAAATTGATTATCAACATGGTTAAAGAACCGATCTTGACTGCTTTCTGCGATGCGGATTGGGCAAATGATAAATCAGACAGAAAATCAACCAGCGGTAGTGTATTCAAACTTGGAAATTGCACAATTCAATGGATGTCAAAACGACAAAACTGTGTTGCACTCTCATCAACCGAAGCTGAATATGTTTCAGCAGCCAATACTGCACAAGTGGTCGTATGGCTGATAAACCTAACAAAAGACCTGGACTTACCACAATCTCTACCAGTTACAATTTATGAAGACAATCAGTCTTGCATTAAGCTGTCACAGTCTGACAAGAATCATTCAAGAACGAAACATATAGATGTGAAATTTCATCACATTCGACACCTCAGAGAGACTGGTATGATTGAGTTAGAATACTGCCAAAGCAAGAAGATGACGGCCGATATCCTGACGAAACCACTACCACGTCCTGCGTTTGAACATCATCGAACAAACTTGCAATTAAAAACTGTTTCTTATTCACAAAACAAGTAGGGGTGTTGCATATATGTGTTTTTCCAGAATAAGAAACTATAACAACTCTTCTGTACGCCAACAGATGGCATCGCTTAAACTCCGGTCTGAACTCTGAACTCATACTTCTACTTGAACTTCCTTGTAACTCTGAATTGTATTCTGTTTTCTGTTCTTTTCGTGTGTATGTGCCGTGATGTGCTTCGCTTAATAAATTTCATTATCTCTCAAAAGGCAGTGCTCTGATTCCCACTCTGTGGTCAAAAATGGATTAAATAATATGCCTTTTATTTAGATGATTTGAATCTGCTATGCAGATGCACTTCGCATTCTACCGAGAAATGAGGTAAGTGAAATTGTTTCACTTACACTTTTTAATTAGAATATAATTAATTTTCCAACAGTTTTTTTGTTTTACTTTCTCGTATACAAAGAGAAAGTATTGTAATCGTCAAAAAAATTCGAACTCGAGATTTTGACGAATCTCCACTTAGAAAGTATACGAGAATTTTTAGGGGAGACCACTCCCGCTGGTTAGATCACACAACAAGCAATTATTTGCTGTTACTTTCATCGTATGGTGTGATTGAGTTTAATATTTTCAGTTAGATAAATGCGCCAAAACACGCGTTTAATTTAGTCAAATCGAAGTCCCACTTTGAAGCCACACGAGGGCTGTGTTGGAGGGCCGGACGAACACTGCGTTTGTCCGTTCCCCGGCACGGAGTAAGAAAAAATCGAGGAGCGCAAAATTGCCAAAAAATGAGAAAAAAAAATCGCAACTGAATTTCTGAATTAACTAGCTGTGTGGCCCGGCGTTGCACGGGCTATCACGAATAACAGGATATTCCCGAGCGGAGATAAGTGAGGTCATGTGAGACCTTGGGAT
Source organism: Araneus ventricosus (assembly GCA_013235015.1). Taxonomy (NCBI): domain Eukaryota; kingdom Metazoa; phylum Arthropoda; class Arachnida; order Araneae; family Araneidae; genus Araneus; species Araneus ventricosus. Next base: position 9,115 of record BGPR01041018.1, on the reverse strand, counting down.
CCATATATTTTCATATGCCCCGCCTCCGTTTTTCCCTACAATCAACAAATATTGTCACTTACTTTCCCTAACAAACGTTACGAAGTTAAACACTTTAATACAAAAAAGAAAGAAAAAAAGCATGAAAACGATTTTTTCCCATTGTTAATAAATCCAAACACAGAAGCTCTCTCAAAAAGAAATACGAACTTCCGTTAAATAAAAAAAAATGCAACACCGGATGTGAAAATCAATAATAGGGGAAAAAAGAATCTGCCGTGAATGAATTCACCATGCTTCCAATAGATGGCAGCACGTCAATTCATTCATTTTGACGTTTTTAATTAATATCTTTTTTTAATTTCGGAATTTCAATGGTCAAAATGGATTCCTTCTATTATTTCCTATTTTTTGGTACTTTCAGCTTGTTTCAGCAATCAGTGGTTCGTGAGGAGATCGCCGGACATAAATACATACGTTTGCTTACCTTCAGATTTTAATCGGAATGATTAGAGAATTTTCTAAAAAAATTCTAAAACACACTAAAGCTATCTAATTTTATGTACTAATGACCACAAAACTATGAAGGCACTATTCTAGTAATCTATATAAAGGCAATGTCTGTGTATCTGTGTGTCTGCCCCCCTGTGTACGGTACAGCGCAGAGATCGCTGCACCTACAGGTACGAAATTTGACAGGAAGGTGGCCCAGGGCAGAAGCCGAAACGACTCGGAACGATTTTTTTCGATTTTCGAAGTAGATTTTTCGTTATTCAATGTTTTATCGATTTTTTTTGCCCTTTTCAGCGAAGTTCCGTACTAAAATTGTTGAAAGTCTGGACGTTGAACAGGTACAGAAAATTTTTTTTATAGAACATTATTTAATACCCTCCAATTTTAATTTTGACCAATTGCAAAGATTTGGAATCCATTTTAACAGATGGAGAATCACCTGATATAAACAGCCTGGAACTTTGTGATAAAATATCGGTGGTGTGTTCTCTAATTGAAAAAGATTTACCAAATTGAGAAGCTTTGAAATTGATAACAAGAATGAATTTTGCTCCAAACTGGAGCATTGCTCTAAGAATTTTACTAACTCTTCCAACAAGTGTTGTATCCGGGGGACGTAGTTTTCCGACACAAAAAATAATGAAGAACTATTTGCGAACAACGACATCTCAAACAAATTTGTCTGACCTTGCTATATTAGGAACTGAGTAGGAACCTGTAACGTCTTGCAGTTATGCTTAAAAGAACATTACAGCTTTGTTAAATTTTAACATAATTTATTTAGAATTCTACTGGAGTAAATATAGAGTTATATACAAATTTAATAATTATAGATTAATAATAACATAACAAATTAAGCCCCAAGGCGGGGTGTCCATTCACTGATCAGAAAATAATTAGCGGGTTTCGCTAAACTGTCCAAATCGGACCTTCGTTGAATGCGACCACCAGTTTGGCTGTCGGGATCTCATCTCCTGTAGTTTCTCCGTCCAGATCTTATATTGCAACCGACAAGACAAAACCATTTGTGCTCTCACGGGAACACACTTGGCAGCACAAAAACCACCTGTTTTGGAATGTTGCCTAGGGTGCAATCGGTAGATGAAAGTCGGTAATGAAAAGCACTAAGTAGCCCGTCAAAAGAGGGTCCCGGTGTTTGAAGGACCGACAACAAGAAAGGTAAGGGGATGTGTCTATTGTGCAGATGAGTCTGGAAGTGACCAGCGCCTGGGAGAGCACACACCCAGTCTTTAATCAATGTCGGAGTAGGGCATACGTCACAAACCGAATAACAGTTTAGATGTTTCTGAATTAATTAGAGAATCCTCTGAACTAAAAGTTCGTAAAATCGTCTGAATTATACTCCTGTTAACTGATTTTTTAAATGAAATATTTTGAGTAAAAATTATTATAAATATTTGTTACACTGTTGCTTTACTGTTACTGTTACACTGTTGCTTTTCGATGCTCGCTAAGAAATGTAAAAAAAGACCATATACTTTTTTTTAAGAATGCTTACATTGTAGTTCCATAGGGGTGCATTTTTTTACTTTTGCAAGGAGCGGTTCAAATGCTAAATCTGACCCTGCCTCATGAATGAAGTCATTGCTGCCTTTTATATACATTAAGGTATCCGAACACGTTGAAAAGTCGATTTTCGGCCAAAATTCCCATTTTTTAATTTTTGATGATTTGGATAGTTCATTCATTTACCTTTCTAAAACATATTTACTTTGCCGGTACGTTAATTAGAAGATGATATTAATTGTTTTATAACAAGCCGAAAACCGGAAGTGGGCATTTAATTAATCGGAAGTTGTCATTTAAAGGATAGAATCCTGTCAAAAATTCTTTTAAACTGCATTTTTTCAAGTTAATATGATGTTAGTATATTTTTAGGAATTTTTTTTAAAGTTTAGATACTTAATTTAAGCGCGTGGCAAAACTAAAATTTGATTTTTCTCAGAACTAGAAGTTATGCATAATTTTCACACTTCAAACATGATAACTCAAGATATTATCATTCGATTGTTCTGAAATTTTGTGAACACTTTCTTCAAATGTGTCTCTAGTGAATGTACTAGAATAATGTATATTGTAAAAATAATTTTTTTAATTATGGTTTTTTATCTGAAAAATGACATGAAAAATTTGCTGAAAATCTTATAATGATTGTTCGATTAGCTCTAAAATTTTTATTTATACAAAGAATGTTAAGATTCTAGTACAAGCACTAGTCCATAGTATGTAGTTTATTTTAGTATTAGTTTTATTTGAATTATTACAAGAGTTTGACCTCTAGCATGTTTGAAGTTTTTGGGAATTTCCTCTAAAAAACAGCAGAAATTCAAGTTTTTTGTAAATTTATAATAATTTATGCTCAAAAATCATACTCTAATATTAATCTTTATTAAATTCGAATCTAAAAAACATTTTGGTGTTTCTATTTCACAATTTTACAAAAAAGTGCTCCGAACGTGTTCGGATACATTAAGGTAACCAACCGTCCGCCTTTTGTAAGTTCTGTCCTTTCTGGAAAAACGTTCTCCTAAATGTCTTCCTTTTCAATATGTGAAATTAGAAGACTGAATTTGGATTTAAATTCTTATTAATACAATAGGAAAATATACATGATGGAACTGATAAAAGATGGTGGAAATATTCAGTCATCTCAAAAATGAACATATTGTATGTGAAAATTCATTCTTGTTCAATTTTCGTTGTACTGTCCTAGAATTAAAGGTTTTTCTTGACATGATTTTACATTTTTCTGGCGCAGTATGGTCAACTTCATGGCTCTTGCGCCAAAACTTCCAACACAACCAACCAACCTAGAATTAAAGCAGCATTTGAAAGGGTATTTTGACTGACTTGCTAATGATTTTTGGGCATGTGAAAAATCGAGATTGAATGTTGATGTTCTAGCCGCAAAACTTGCCGTTAAATTCACTATGAGGGATATTTCTTGTTCAGATATTTCCAGTATATTGTTAGAAGATGATATATTGACAGAAAATATTCATTCTATGGAAAAGTACTCATTTGAATAATAAATAATAGGCATGTATGCATAATTGCAATTTAAAACATTACAAATGTTTTTATTAAGCATTTATTATACTATAGTATATTCTGTATTATTGTTGCCATGAACAAAATGCTTCTTTTATTTACGATATATTTTTCTTCAATTTATTTACGTTCTCCTTTTCATTAGAAAAAGGTTGATCACTTTATATACATAAAAGAAATTACTTTAAAACCCATTTATTATGTTTAATATGATTGTCATGATCAAATCTAAAAAAAGTGACCCCTTTGGTCTTCATACCAAATTTGTAGATCTATATTAAATTTTTGACCCAAACCGTCAATCAATCCATCTGTCAGTTATCCGTGCGTACAAAAATGGAAGATCTGTTTCAAATCCCAAAACGGAACTTACTAGAAAATCGAGAGTAAACTGTTCACGATTTGGGTTTTTTCAGTGAAAGTAGCTTAGAAAGTTCAAGAAATCGGTATCATCAAGACAGTATTTTGTCATAAATTTGATAGTTTTGTCTAAAATTTCATGTAGTGAACTACATTTTTCTAAATTTGCTCACGAAACGAATTCTGAAGAACACGAATGCAGTGATCCGCCATTTTGGTTTGTTGTTAGGTCTAGTCTGAAAATTAATGGAGGATTTCTTTTGTTTGTGTATTTCACTTCAACCGTTACAAGCCTCCGCACCCTCCACCCCCACATCATTCTCTAAGCGGCTGGGAAGGTCAAAGATGAAGGAAATAGCCTGTTTAAGTAACACGTGATGTAATCGTGGACCGGATAGAACCAGTTCTCACTGACTGAGGAAGAATGAATTGTCAAAACGAAACTTGTTCTGAGTCACCTTTTCTTTCCAAGAACTGAGGACGGAAAACTCAATTCTTCGCAGCTGAAAGATTTTTTATTCTTCTGTGAGATTTATTATTCTCTGTGACGGATGAATAATGCACCAATCAGAGTAATTTAAGAACTGACAATACATATTAATGAGTTGCGCAGTATGTTCTTTATAGCATATCGACAACTGGATTTATTTATTATTATTTTTTCGTTTTCTATTTAGTTCACTTCCTTTAGAACTGAATGTGACACTTCATTCTGATTTGCAAAGAACGCGAAATATATCGTCATGTTATTTTAATTTACACGACATTTAATCGTCGTTTTCAAATTTATGCTGTCATGAAATTCCTCTGAAATGTAATTTTCAAGAAATTCTTGATGATTATTGATGAAAAAAAACTTTAAAGACTGTCTTTTCGGGTCATAATCTTATAATCAATAAATTAATTTTCATTAAATTCATTTCTTAATTTCAAATATTTTAACACAAAACCTATTCTTATTAAGTTAAAATTAACCTAAGAATAATAAAAATTTGGGACATTTGAGTACAAAGAAAATCTACAAAAATAAGAAACGAGATTTTATAACAATTGTTAACACTTAATTAAATTAACAATTGTTGATACTTACGGCTTCTAATCTTGGCATAGACCCAGCATGTCACTTTGTTGGAATAAATGCAAGAGTTTTCGTTTTTTTTTAAATATACATATACCCTTATTTTAAATTCCTTTTTACCTCTAAAGATGCATTTTATTTATTTATCTTTGGTTTATACAATATTCAAGTTCTCAATGGAATACAGATTAGGTTGTAGAAAAAACGTTTCTAATTAAGTTAATGAAAACTTTTATACTCTCTAAATGTATTCAGAATGCTTGTCTTGCTGATATTCATTCTCAAGTTATTAGAAATCACTTTAAAATTTAATTTTAATTCACTGTCTGCTATGTTACCTCACAATATATTATTCTCATATATTTCTGCCATTAAAATTCCATTCGTGAGAGTAAACTCACTCCAGTGTATTCCAAGCCATAGTATTATACTTTCTTCCTTATGTTCTGAATTTTGAAGCTCTTCGAATTTTTCTTTCAAACGAACTTTTTTGCAGTGAGGTCTAGATAAATTAAGCTTGCTTTCATCACTAAATCACTTCTCAAATATTTATTAATATTACGCCACTTTTGTATCAAAATGTCGTATGTGAAATTTAATTAATACAAAGCTCTTATATAGGTTAGCTACATCCGTTGTCAAATCGTTGTATGTGACAGGGTTACCAGATAAAAATAGCAAAATAAGGCCAAACCTTCTAAAAATAAGGCCAAAAGAGGCCAAATTTGACAAATTGATTGAAAACCTCATTTGCTATTAGAAAAAAGGCTATCCTTCATGAAAAAGAATCCCACATATATGTTCAATGCTGTATTATTAAATTAAAATTTATGCGAAAGAAATTTAAAACATTCTTGTTCTATTCAGGAGCTATTTCGTTTGACAGCTCATTATATATGAGATGAAAAGTGTAATATCAAAAATTTATTAAAAAAAATAGTATGAGTTGTTAAAAATTGTTCTAAAAGTCATTAACGAAAATAGAGCCAAAAATTGACAAAAATTAATTTAAGGTCAAATGAAAATTTCTAAGGCCAAGAGCTTTGAAAAAAGGCCAAATTTCCATAATTTGGCATTAAAAATACCAATATGGCAACCCTGGTATGTGATATCTGATTTTTGTTGTTGAAACAAAATGTCATATATCGCTAGTGGTCAAAGCTGTTGCATCAAAATGTCATTTGTTTCGCTGTGAGTTGTTTTTGATATATGACATTTTGACATGTCTTTACATGCATCCTTTATCTTCATTGTTCAAATCATTTTCTGTTGGTTTCTTCTTTGTATATAGGGTTGCCATACGTCCCTTAAATACGTGACTATCACCGTATCTCACTATTCAGTCCTGTATTACTATTTGTCCCGTTTCCTCTCTAAATTTTGCTTCATTATAATTTTCAAATGAATTGCATCCGATTTTATAATTATGAAAAAGAAGAAAATGGTATAATTAAGAAAGCAAAATTAACTTTAAATTATGACTGGTCTAAAAAGGATTACTCTCGCGTCTTTTTTCTTATTCTAAGTGTTTATTTTATTAGATTGCTTAAACTTTACTGTTTTTTATCAGAGTAAAATAAGCCATTACCTACCCATTTTTTCATCTTTTATTTATGCAGCACTTAAACCTCCCGTATCAATGCTTGGCAATTATGGCAACCCTATAACGAAATTTAAGTATACATTTTTCTTACGCTGTTGGTTAAAAAAAGGCATATGAGCATGCCATTTATAATTTAATTTTTCAGCTTACGTACAAGTCATGTAAGTGAACGAACAACAATTATTTTCATTTATTATAAGCTTTTATTCAACTTGAGTGTCGTGTCCTCTTTTCTTGAGATCGATTTCTTACCCACTTCCAATCGAGCTACAGCTTTGATATTTAGCACAGTGGTGGGTTTCCGGAGACAATACAATATTATGCAAAAAAATTTGCAATCTACACCTATTTTAAACCTAACAAAATGATATTAAAATTTTAGCCCTATATTTGGGCAATGAAGTTTGGAAGGTGGTAACCTGACGTTACGTAGGGTTGTAACAACACCACGAAGCTAACAGAGAATACGCTATACTTCTGGTGCTGCACCGACGAATGACGTAATAGCTCGTGTTTCTACGCGTCTTGGGTTTACTTTCTATTAGAATTCGCCAACAACCAGATTTTTTTTACTTCGTGTGCACCAAATGTCTCGCACTCAAAGCAAAAAGAGAAAGTTGTTTAGATCGAGTCTCTTTTCTGCTCTATTACATTGTTGATAATAATTGCAAGTTATCACGTTATATATTACGGATTTATATTTCAGAAAGTTAATGTCATTAAATCATTTTTAAAATGTAATTGTACATATGTATATAATAATTTTAATATGTGTTTTATATTGAATAATTCAATAATTGAATTTCGTTCACTATGTCTAACATGTCGCGTGTATTCGTGTCAACCGTCACTGAAAAGTAGAAAATAAAATAAATAAAAATAAAAAAAAATGTAGGTATAAGCTTTTATTCAAACTGCACTTTGAATGAGAAAACACGTTTGCACATTATAATTTCCTCAAAATGAACTCAAAAGTAAGAAATAATTTTTGTGATTACAATAAAATGCAGGTTCGAATAAAAGCGTGGGCGCCTTATATAGCACCTTATACTTTGTGTATATTTCCTTAAACAAATGGAATATTCCAAGAAGGTAAAGGCGCCCACGTTTTTATTCGAACCATCCGTTTTATTGTAATCAGAAAAATTATTTTTTACTTTTGAGTTCATTTTGACACGTATGTACACGTATTTTCTCATTTAAAGTGCATTTTGAATAAAAGCTTATACCTTAATTTTTATTTATTTTATTTAACATAAGTCCAAAAAGCTATGAAATACCCCAGCAACGTATTACTTATTATTGTTGAGTATTTTTTAAGAGCTTGAATTCGAAAAATGCTGGCAAAATTTTACGATTAATATATCTTATAAAGTGTAAGAGTAAATAAAATTAATTCTGTATTTTCATATCGATTGCCAATACAGCTGTAGGAGCTGATTTCGGTTACAAATATTTTCTTAAAAATGGGTACAGGAACTAACAAATGCCACAGCCTTTTCACGTGTAAAACGGAAACCCGTATCCGCATTAAGTCTTTCAAGATAAACAGGATTTATTCGGAATAGTATATCTGTTGATATTGTCTGCAGGTGATTTCCTCAGTAGCTGTTTCCTAAACAAGTTTATTACTTGGTTGTTGAATAAATATTTACAAATTCATATCTCAGTGCGCAGCAGAATATAATTCCAATTCTCAGCAAAACTATAATCATCAAATCTCATAACAGAGCAAAGTGTAAACATAACAATAAAAACTTCTGTATTTTCATAAACTAACCAAATAAGCATCGATTCTTTGAGTGAGGCTGTTTGTCAACTCAAACACAATGATTGATGCAAGAGATAATATGTCTCAAGAACGGAAACTCACTCAAGAATCACTTTAAAAATTCTGTCTTTTCATAAACTAACCAAATAAACATCGATTCTTTGAGTGAGGCGGTTTGTCAACTCAAATACGATGAATGATGCAAGAGGTAATATGTCTCAAGAATTGAAACTCACTCAAGAATCACTTAAAAAATTCTGTTTTTTCATAAACTAACTAAATAAACATCGATTCTTTGAGTGAGGCGGTTTGTCAACTCAAACACGATGAATGATGCAAGAGGTAATATGTCTCAAGAATTGAAACTCACTCAAGGATCACTTAAAAAATTCTGTCTTTTCATAAACTAACCAAATAAACATAAATTATTTCAGTGAGGCGGTTTGTTAGCACAAAACCGATGAATGATGCAAGAGATAATATGTCTCAAGAATTGAAACTCACTCAAGAATCACTTAAAAAATTATGTTTTTTCATAAACTAACCAAATAAACATCGATTCTTTGTGTGAGGTGGTTTGTCAGCTCAAAAACGATGAATGATGCAAGAGTCTCAAGAATTGAAACTCACTGACGAATCACTTAAAAAATTCTGTCTTTTCATAAACTAACCAAATAAACATCGATTCTTTGAGTGAGGCGGTTTGTTAGCACAAAACCGATGAATGATGCAAGAGATA